>JADRCH010007713.1:2232577-2463786 GCA_019843965.1 Rhynchomys soricoides
CAAGGAGCATACCTAAACATTGTAAAAGCAATATACAGCAAACCAGTAGCCAACTTCGAACTAAATGGAGAGAAACTCGAAGCAATCCCACTAAAATCAGGGACTAGACAAGGGTGCCCTCTCTCTCCCTATCTTTTCAATATAGTACTTGAAGTTCTAGCTAAAGCAATCAGACAACAAATGGTCAAAGGGATACAAATTGGAAAGGAAGAAATCAATATATCACTATTTGCAGATTATATGATGATATACTTAAGTGACCCGAAAAACTCCACCAGAGATCTGCTATAGCTGATAAACAACTTCAGCAAAGTGGCTGGATACAAAATTAACTCAAGCAAATCAGTAGCCTTCCTATCCTCGAAGGATAAACAAGCTGAGAGAGAAATTATGTAAATAACACCCTTCACAATTGTCACAAATATTATAAAATATCTTGGTGTGACTCTAACCAAACAAGTGAAAGATCTGTATGACAAGAACTTCAAGTCTCTGAAGAAAGACATTGAAGAAGACCTCAGAAGATGGAAAGATCTCCCATGCTCATAGATTGGCAGGATTAATAGAGTTAAAATGGCCATCCTGCCGAAAGCAATATACAGATTCAATGCAATACCCATCAAAATCCCAACTCAATTCTTCACAGACATAGAAAGAGCAATTCTCAAATTCATATGGAATAACAAAAAAACCCAGGATAGCAAAAACTGTTCTCAACAATAAAAGGACTTCTGGGGTAATCAGCCTCCCTGACTTCAAGCTGTACTACAGAGCAGTAGTGAAAAAAACTTCCTGGTATTGGTACAGTGACAGGCAGGCAGATCAACGGAATAGAATTGAAGTCCCAGAAATGAGCCCACACACTTAACAGTCACTTGATCTTCAACAAAGGAGCTTAAACCATACAGTGGAAAAAAGACAGCATCTTCAACAGGTGGTGCTGGTTCAACTGGAGGTCTACATGTAGAAGATTGTGAATTGGTCCATTCTTATCCCCTGTACAAAGCTCTATATATATTTTGGTTATTAGTCCTCTATCAGACATAGAGTTTACAAAAGTATTTTTTCCATTCTGTAGTCTGTCATTTTGTTGAATGTTGGTGTCCATTGCCTTACAGAACCTTTTCAGTTTCTCATGGTCCCATTCATTAATTTTTATCTTAATGCCTATGCAATCAGAATTCTGTTAAATTGGCATCTTCTTTGTAATACATGCAAGGCTACTTCTAAGTTTTTTATCTATCAGATTTATTGTATCTGGTTTTATGTTGAGGTTTTTTTTAATACTTAAACTTTGAGTTTTTGGCAGAGGAATAAACATGGTTCTGTTTACATTCTTTAACATGCAGCCATCCAGTTTGACTAGCACCATTTATTGAAATTGGTGTCTTGTTTCCAGAGTGTATTTCTGCCTTCCTTATCTAAAGTAAAGTTTCCTTTTATACGTAGATTTATGCCTGGGACTTCAATTTCATTCTCATGGTCAATGTGTCTATTTTTATGCCAACACAATGTGCTTTTTATTACTGTAGCTCCAGTAGTACAACTTCAAATTAAGAATGGTCGTACCTCCAGCAGTTGTTTTATTGTTCAGGATTGTTTTAGATATCCTGCCTTTGTTTGTTTGTTGTTGTTGTTGCTGTTTGTTTTGTTTTTCCCATATGAAGCTGATAATTGTCCTTTCAAGGTCTACAAAGCATTGCTTTAAAATTGGCATAGCTTTGCACTGAATCCATAGATTACTCTTAGTAGGATGGCTATTGTAGTACACTAATTATCCTGATTGATGAGCATGAGGAATCTTTCCCTCTTGTGATATCTCATTCAATTTTTTCTTCAAAGACTTGAAGTCATCATGCAACACTTTAACTTGCTTTGTTAGAGTTACACCAAAATATGTTATTTTATGTGTAGCTATCATGAAAGGTGTTATTTCCCTATTTTTTTTCTCAGCCCATTTGTCATTTAGGGCAACTTATTATTGTGTAGTGGAGTAGTCTCTAGCCAATTTGCTAGGAATTTATATCCTGTGATGTTGGAGTTATGTGATCTGCTTTTTGATTTTTATTTATAGGGTATTGAAATTAATCAATTGGAATAATCTCAGAAGAGACTTTGAACTTGTACTTAACATCATTGAGATTGTTATAGACTATGGGGATATTTGAAGCTGGACTGAATGTACTTTTCATTATTCTGTGGCGAGGTGTGGCCTCGAATAGATGCATGTGTTTAAACAGATCTGTAGCAGTCAGGGAATAGCATGTGGTGGTTTGAATAGTTTTGGCCCCTATAGACTTAGATGTTTGAATGCTTGGACCACAGGGAATGAAATTATTAGGAGGTGTGTCCTTGTTGGAATAAGTGTTGCCATGTTGTAGGAAGTGTGTTATTGTGGGAGTGGGCTGTAAGATACTTCTACTAGCTGCCTGGAAACCAGTGTCTCCCTGTTTGTCTTCATAACAAGGTGTAGAACTCTCAGCTCCCCCGTTACAATGCCTTCCAGGACACTGCCATGCTTCTTACCATGATGATAATGGACTAAACTTTTGAACCTGTAAGGTAACCCCAATTAAATGTCCTTTATAAAAGTTCTCTTGGTAATGGAGTCTCTTCACAGCAACTATGACAGGGATCTGTCATCTCTAACTATGACAGGGAGTTACTTTAATTTTCTAGTATCTTTTGAGTCATTATTTATGAGTATGTTGTCAATTTTTGAGAAAGTTCCATGAGATGTAGAGAAGAAGGTATATTTGATTGTTTCTGTAAAGTGTTCTTTATATATCTGTTAGGTTTATTTGTTTTATAATTATAATGTTTGTTAGCTCCAGTATTTCTCCATTTAGTGTTTGTCAGGATGACTGGTCCATTGTTGAGAGTGAGGTATGTAAGTCTCTCAATATTATAGTTTGGGTTACAATATGTGATTGAAGTTATAGTAGCATTTCTTTATTAAAAGTAGATTCACTTGTATTTGGGGTATGGGTATTTAGACTTGATATTTCTTTCTGATGGTCTATTTTTCTTTGATGAGAATGTTGTATTTTCCCCATTTATTTTGATCAGTTTTGGTTTGAAGTCTATTTGTTTTTTAGATATTAAAATGGCTACATGAGCTTGTTTCTTATATCCATTTGCTATAATATATTTTTCCAACCTTATACCCTGACATAATATCTATCCTTGATGTTGAAGTGTGTTTCTTGGATGCAACAGAAGGATGGATCCTGTTTTGGTATCTATTCAGATAGTCTATATATTTTTGTTGGTATACTGAAACCAACAACATTTAGATATCAATGACTAGTGATTGTTGATTCCTATTATTTTGTTGTTGTTGATGCTGCTGCTAGTTGTGTTAGTAGGGTGTTTGTGTGTCTGAGTCTGTATTTTGTGTGTCTCTGTGTGTGCCTCTATTTATTTTATGGTGTGAGATAATCTATTTTTGCATTTTGGGGTTCAAATTTTCTTTCTAGCATCTTCTGTAAGGCTGATTTTATAGATAGATATTCTTTAAGTTTGAATTTATCATGAAATATTTTATTTTATCTATCTACTGGAAATAAATGTTTTTCTTGGAACAGCAGTCTGGATTAGCATCTGTGATTTCTTAGAGCCTTTCTAATAGGTTTACCTATAAATGTAATTTTTATTCTCCTATAATTGTTGTCTCTAAGATTTACTTCTTTGGTCTGTTAACCTAGGCCTCCTTCTGGAATCTTCTAGCCTCCTTACAATTTTATCTAGGCCTAGAATATTTTCAGCCTCAGACTTAATGCTGAATAGGCTCACCTTTTCTGTTTTCTTTTTTTTTCTGAACTCTAGCTGGCTCCTTCAAACTCAGGTGTTCTGGCTTAAAACTCCTCTCTACACTCTTTGATTCCACCTGTCTTCTCTCTCTGCTCTGCTTTACCTCACACTAACTTCGGCAGTATGTTCTAATCTTCTGGCTCCTTATCATTCTCTGCATTTTTCTGGTTTTACCTGTGTGTAGCTTGTTTTCTCTTTGACCAGTCTCTGTAAAACTCTCTTGCTAAGACTGCCTCCTTCTCTCCTACTGCATTGCTCCTTCTTACCTTGCTTTTTTGTTCTTTCTCTTCTTGTGAGAGTTTCCCATATCCACTTCTGTGAAATCTTCTTCTCAATTACCATTTTGTCTTCTACTCAATTAGACCTCACTTTCAAAGATAGGCATTTCCTTCTACAAACTAACTGTACCTTTGTTGTTTGGGATTAAAGGTGTGTACTAAGGTTGTTTCTGTATTCCAACCAGAGTGATTAAAGGAATAGGTGTGCTAAGGCTGAGCCACACCGATACTGGAAACAGTGTTTTTTCCTTCTTATAAACAGCACAATCGTGGGGTTACAATGTGGTCAAATATCCTGCAACATTTGCCTTTACATATTACTCAATTTACTCTCCATGCAGCCTGTAATATTCCTTCTTTGTTCTGTATATGTTTTGCTTTGACTATTATTAGACATGGGGATTCCATTCTAATCTACTCTGTCTAGTGTTTTGTATGCTTCTTATACCTTTATTGGCATCACCATTTTTAGGTTAGGAAATGTTTTTCTATGATTTTTGTTGGGGGTTCATGAGTCACTCCACACACCATATAAACATTGATCTCATGTAGGACAGGCATGGTTTATTGAAACATACCCTAATACAGATCATTCAGGGACATACCTCAGACGTTGGGAACTAAAACTGTGTCAATAAACATTTCTCAGGGCAGGTTTATAACGGAAAAAAAATTACAATGACCTCATGTGCATGTGTATGAAGTGCTGCCTGGTGGTGAGCTCAAAGTCAAGTTATTTTGGCTAGCTAGACAGAAGAGTTCTACCTGACCTTTACTATGATCTGTCATGAATGGAGATTATGGTTGTAGTATTTAGTAAGATTAATAAACCTAAGAACACACATAAAATAGCAGCATGACTTTGCTCTAAGTCAAGTTATTTTTCTGTGTCAAAATTAATAGGCACAGTACAGCAACAATATGAAATAGCTGGCAAACATAACACTATGCTAGGTGGGGCAGACCTCAACATTTTGTTGTAAATAATTTCTGGGTCTTTGATCTGAGATTCCTCTCCTTCCTCTATTCTTATTATTCTTAGGGTTGGTCTTTTTATACAGTTTCATATTTCCTTGATGCTCTTTGACAGAAATATTTTAGATTTAACATTTTCTTTGGCTACTGTACCCATCCTTCCTATCATATCTTCAATGAGTTAGAATTGATCTACATCTCTTGTATTCCGTAGATGAAGCTTGCCTCTTTAGTTGTTGCTTGAATATCTAAATTTTTTTTATTTCCAGAATTTCTCAGTTTGTGTTTTCTTTATTGCTTCTATTTCTATTTTCAGATCTTGAACAGATTTATTTGTTTCTTTAGATACTTGGTTTATTTTTTCCCTCTTGTCTTTTTAAAATTGATTTATTCCATTTCCTCCTTTGGGGAGGGGGTGTATGGGTTTTCCTGGATTTCTTTAAGGTGTTTATTCTGAGCAGACTGAGCTAGCCACCACCAGGCTGACTTTATGACTGGTAGTTTGAGAAAATGGGCCTAAGTTTTAAGGTTTTGTTTTTGCTTTTGTTTTAAATGAGAACCTCGATACAGGAGTCCGAGATCAGCCAACCACAGCTACTGGCAGCCAATCTGAGGACATCTTGACACCCTGGAAAGTTTTCAGAGCACTAAATTATAAAAACACCCATACTCCTGAGAATAGAGACAATCAATTGAGGAAAATGTAAAAGTTATCTATAGCTATCTTAACAGGCTTTAAATTGACCCTGCAAGGCATACATCTGTGTTCTTAATTTTAAATGGGGGACCCCTGCATACAAAAAAAAAAAAATTCTGCTAAACTAATGCTCTTTGCTGTTGCATAATATTTGAGTCTGAAAATTCATTCTTCAGCAATACTAAGACCCTTACATGTGGGTGCTTGTTCAAGATTCACTGAAAACCCCCATTCAAATAGCTGATTGGGGAAATTTTCTTTCCCCACCAATCAGTAAGTTGAAAGTGCTCTATCTATCTGTGTCTGTATCTGTGTCTGCTTTTCTGTTGTCGATCTGGAGGTCAAGAGGAACAGAGTGGACAGATATTCTGTCACATGGCCTGGGACTTAAAAGAATGCTTAAAAATGCCCCAGATGGAAAAAACAAAAACAAAAACAAAAACAAAAAACCAACTTGCTAGTTCTCACCTAATTTCTGAATCAGCTGTGGGTATGTGGGCTTTCTGTGCACAGGAAGGAAGACTGTCCGAAACAGCCTTTTTTTTTTTTTTTTTGGATTTTGCTTCCCTGGAAATATCTTTCAATGTCTGTGTGTATTTTCTGTTCTTGTAAATTATTTGTTCTCCTCTCTTATCTTAAAAGACACCACAGGCAGCCAACTAGCTTCACTTCGCTAAACCTAGTCAGGTTATATATTTCAGAACTTCAAATGTCTGTCAATAAAAGAAACAAACAAACAAACAAAAATCTAACCTTAACTGTACTGTCGATATAACTAACGATCTTTTGCAAGAACAAATGGTGAGCAGGTCTACCAACTCTTGTTATTTATTTATTCATTTATTTCTCCTGCACTATAAAACATCAGGGTCTCTTTGGCAGGACATCCAATAAAAGAGATTAAAACTTCATTTTCTGGCTGTTCAGCTCTTAATTTAGTTTAATCTCCTTTCTTATAAAAAGCATCCAAAATAAAAACCAAAATCAAAACCACCACCACCACCACTACCAACAAAAACAACAACAAACACCCGAGAACTAATAAATTTTTGTTGGCCTTTAAGCCCTGACTCCTGACTAAATATAGCTGGCAGCAGGCCAGATTGGTCTGTGAAAGCTGCTTCTGGAGAGGCTACTAGCTTTTCAGCTTGTCTAATAAAAACATAATATAATATATGTATATATTATATACTTTTTGTATTGACAGCCAAAGTTTATAAAATAAAAATAATACATTTCATATTAATTTTAAAAACACTAAATTATTTCAACTATTTAAAAAAATTAAAATTAATTTTATTTTTTAAAATTATAATTATACAGTTACAAATTATTTTTATATTTCAAAAATATAATTGTACTTTATCATAATATTGTGAAACACTTTTCAAAATTATAATTAAATATATAAAACTATAAAACATTTTAAATTTTATTAAATAATTAAAATACATTTATTAATATAATTAAAATAAAATTATTAAATTGTCATTAATCAAATTATAATCCTATAAAACAATTTTAATAAAAAAGTTCAGACAATCTCTGATGATGATTTTAAATTTAATGATGAAGATAAATCTAATAACAATAAATTTTTAATATAATACAAAAACAAGTTACAATTCTTACCAAAAATAATTATCAAATAAGCTACAAGTTACTTTAGAACAATCATCCTAAAAATCTTAAAAAATACAATATATTTTCAAGTAAATATACATTCCTAAATTGCTTTTATCTATTGTAGCTTTTGTCTTTTTCTTTTCATTACAACATATATATTATGGTAATAATACCCAAAACAAAAGTTCTTAAAAAATTAATTTAAAAAATGAAAGATTTACAATATTAAAAAAATTAAAAATTACTGGTTCTTAAACCTCCACCTCCTTTCAGTTTCTATACACTCTGTCACAGCTCCAGCAGTACCTGCCTTGAACCTTGCAGCCCAATAAAACCAAATAAAAGCTTTCTCAGCCAAAATGTTTGCCATTTTTCCAACTTGTTAACCTTTTCCTGCCCTAAGAGTGGTTTCAAGTTAAAATAAATCACATAAAAATTATATTCTGATATCTATCTATCTATCTATCTATCTGTAACATTTTGCTGGCATTAGGATATTGTTAAAGAGATCCAAGAAGGCTGAAATGCTAGTTAAAGGCTGGGAAATGTGACATTTATTAGAAACATTTGATTAGGTGAATTGATTTAGCTAATCAAAAAACAGGAAACCATTATATTCATTGGGCTGTTTAATTATTAGCTTAGAGCAAGTTAGAAGTTAGCAGTTTGCAGTTTTAAGTTGTTTTTTTGTTTGTTATATTTGTTTGTTTTTTTAATGTTAGCCAGGTAAAAATTCTCTGGGATAAACATAAATTAGGGATAGAAGAAAAATTTGTTTACTGATTGGGGTAGGTAGGTATCCGCTCCTTATATGCTAAACAACTAAATCAAAAAAGCCCACAACTACAGAAGCTGGTGCAGGATCGGTACTTCTGAGTTTAGACCAGCTGCATTGCCTTCAGCTTAAGGTTATATATTGTAATTATAAACATAATTGGAAGGAGGTGTTGGAGGAGGCTCATTGGTTAAATAGGGCTTCAGTTCCAAAATAAAATTGCCTTAAAATTCAGCAATTTTGTCCCTACAACTTACATTGTATTATGTTTATGGATTTGAAAAGGATTTATAATTTTTTTTATATTTATTTATTTATTTATTTATTTATCTATTTATTTATTTATTTTTAGTGGAAAAGCACCAAGGGATTTTGAAACAGGCTAATTAATCACTAGGCTGTCTGTCATCTTGACATTTAAAAAATTTGTCTGCTTTCATGATTTTTTTTTCTTTTCTTTTATTAGGTATTTTATTTATTTACATTTCAAATGTTATCCCCTCTCCTGGTTTCTCCTCCAGAAACCTCCCATACCAACCCTGCCCCCTGCCTTTCTGAATCTATAAATGAGACATTTTAATTTGAAACATCTGTGTCTGATGTAAAGTAATACTATAATATGTATCTATAAAACCCTTTTTATTTTATGACTAAATGAAATATGGAAATAAGAGGAAAAAGAATCAACTTTCTTTAGAGAATCCTCTCTATTTCTTACACTTCAAAAAAAGTGCTTTCCATTTCTTTCTGAGCGAGTACAAGAGACACAGATCTTGCAGCGTTTTAGAGTTTCCTGTAAAGAAATTGTGTTATAAAAGTTCACCCTTTGCTAGAGATGCCATAAACAGAAAAGGGTACCACAACACATTGTAAAAAACAAAAGGAAATGCCAAGTGATAATCAAATCCAAGAGACCTAAGCATTATCTACCATGTTTCAATAAATATATATGGTGGATTGTGACGCAAACCAGCTTCTGTTAGCTATGAAAACTAGGGAGAAGTGTTGGAAATAAGAGAAAAAATTGTATTAGTAAGGGTTCTTCAGAATAATGAAACTTATAAAGTGAATCTTTCTCTCTCCATACACATATACATGTATATATATATACACACACATACCCTATATAAATTATACAAAAATTATATATATAAACAATAGATGTTATATAATATATGTATAAACAATATATGCTATACATTATATATATATATGATTTATTAGAATGACTTATAACCTATAGACCAATTAATCCACCAATGGCAGCCTATGTACATATGTACAAAAGGTCTGAGGATCCAATAATTATTCAGTATTTCAACTAGTCTTCAGTACACAAGAGAATCTTGAAGAAATAGGCTCTAATGCCAATGAAAGAACTGACTTGTTAGGGAGGTAAGAGCAAGAAGGCAAAGAACAAAAAATTTTTCTTCTTCCATGTCTTCATATAGGCTTCCAGTAGAAAGCACAGCCCAGATTAAAGTTGTGTCTTCTCATCCTGATTAGATGTGGATCTACCCACTTCAAACTAAGAAAAAAATCCCTTGCAGTTGAGCAAGTCCATTTTTGGATCCCAGGTAATTCCAGATATAGTCAAGTTGACAGCCAAGAATGGCCATCACATAGTTCAAGTCTTTCCTGCAGAATGCTGATAATTCTATTGTTCCAATGATGTTCCAATGTCCTAGTTCTTTTCTATCCTGAAATGGAGTATATTGATTTATAAGCAATAATATTCCAGTAAACCTTAAATGCATATAAATTAATATTTACTTTCTAAATAAAAAGCAATAATAAGTCATTTAAATAAAAGTATTTTATCACTTTTCATACATTATTTTGTAAACACCAATATTTACTAATAGGTAATTTACTACTTTATAAAAATTGTAAACTATCATACATTTGTATAATTCAGTTTTACCATAATTTTTTATTTGACATGGCACATCAGATTATATATTATATATTGTTACCTCAGTGGTACTTAGGAAAGATTAAATTCTCCTTGAATACTTTAGTAATGTTATATCAAAGTGTAACTACCTTATCAGTAATCCTCATGAAAATTGTCCATATAAAGATTTTTGTTTGTGCAAGCCTTATGTTTTCCCAGAGGTCCATAGCAATAGAAAAAGTTAATCAACCAAATGAATTAAAATATCTTTTTGCCAAAATATTTGTGAGTGTTCAAATAAAGGATGTTAAATATGTACTATCATATGTGCATTACACATATGTTATACTACTCAGGTGTCATTAAAGATCTAAGTAATATTTTGTCATACTGTCTATGCATATATATGTATATATATTATATATAAAAGTAAAATACCACTCAATAGTAACATGTCATTCTATTAATTAGCTTTCTGAAAGATTCAGAGTTGCTTGATATTTATTTGTTTGTTAATTTGTCCCATATCCACAATACTAATAACATTACACACACACACACACACACACATACACACACACACATATATATATATATGATAGGGAGGGAGGGAGAAAGAGAAATTTGGACAATGAGATATGAGATCCAAAAACCACAAATGTAGTAATTCTGGAATCTAAAACTGACAGTTTTCAAATATACAAATTTAGATATCATTCCCCTGTCACAGTGAAGAAAGCATAATTAATGGAATTCTTTGGTGACAGTTCAGCATAATCTTACTTCTATTTGAGAAATGATGTACTGAACATCTGTTTCTAATAAATACCTTTGCCCAATAGTAAAATATCACTCTATTAATTAGTTTTCTGAAAGGTGCACAGCGTTTTGTCACTCTTTTGTTGGTTAATTTGTCCCATGCCAACAACATTAATAACATGACATACTCCCAATGACATGTGGATATCTTTCACTTATGTGCAAATTGGGAGATGTTTTAGTAATGGGATGTAACTACAACTTTGGTGGCACCTCAATAATACATCTGTGAAACAATCACTAGATGATGTTTAGGGCCATAATTTTGTTTTCCATATAAACGTGATTGTTATGGATTTTGTAGAACTACTTTGTTCATTTCTAAAATAATTCTATGTCCCCCAATGCTACTAGCATCTAAGAAATGTTTCAATTTTTTTCATATTTTGTACATAATTATACTCTTTCAATTTGTGTTATGCTACATTGTGAAAATAAGGAACAAAACTCTTCTAAATTGCACCAATTAAATAGCTCAGATAGAATAGACAAGAGTTATCTTGAATTCTGTTCCCAGGACCCACACAATGGCAGAAGAAACCTGATTCAGGTAAGCTGTCCTCGGACCTCCATAGAGGTGCTAGGGCACCCAAAGAAATAAATGTAGTAAGTAATCTTCCAGTTGTTCATTTTTTATTGCTTATTTTGTTTATTTACATTTCAAATGTTATCCCCTTCTCGGTTTATGCCCCCCCAACCAACCAATCCACCCCCTGCCCCTGCCTCCAAGAGGGTGCTCCCCCACCTACCCACACACTCCAGCCCCACTGCCCTAACATTCCCCTATTCTGGGGCATCAAGCCTTCACAGCATCCAGGGCCTCCCCTCCCATTGATGCCAGACAAGGCCATCCTCTACTACAAATGCATTTGGAGCCATAGGACCCTCCATGTGTACTCCTTGGTTGGTGGCTTAGTCCCTGGGAGTTAGGGGGTGTGTGTGGTTGGTTAATATTGTTGTTCTTCCTATGGGGTTGCAAGCTCCTTCAGCTTCTTCAGTTTTTCCCCCAACTCCTCTATTGGAGTCCATGTGTTCAGTTTGATGTTTGGCTGCAAGCATCCACATCTGCAACCCTAAGGTTCTGGTAGAAGGTCTCAGGAGATATCTACATCAGGTTACTGTCAGCAAGTACTTCTTGGTATCAGCAATAGTGTCTGGGTTTGATGTCTGTGGAATGGACCCCCAGGTACGGAATTCCCAGGACAGCCCCTCCCTCAGCCTCTGCTCCACTTTTTGTCCCTGCATTTCCTTTAGACTGGAGCAATTCTGTGTTAAAATTTTGTGAAGTGTGGGTGGCCCCATCCCTCAACTGGGGGTCATGCCTAACCTCTCCACATGGTCTCTACAGGTTCTCTCTCTCTTTTGTTGGATATTTCAGCTAATGTCATCCTCTTAGGCTCCTGGGAGTCTCTTTCTTTACTGGCATCTGGGACTTTCTAGTGGCTAACCCCGTTTCCCATCCCACATTGCTACACAGCTCTGTTAGTTTGCTGACCTTCTGTGTTGAGAGCAAACTGATTCTGTAGAAAGAAGCCCCACATGTCTGTCCTGGGGCTCTGCACCTCTGGGCGGGACAACAGGCTTGTGGAAAGTGGCCACACATCTTCCCACACAGTCTGAGGGGCAGGTAGGGACTATGGGAAGCTTTTGCGGGCCCTGCCCATTTGGGGGAGGGGGCCATTCCCAGGGACCCAAGGCAGCCATCTCCGTGGGTTCTCTAGCCTGGGGCACCGCAGTATCCACAGGGTACTGCAGACAGGCTAGCTAGAGTTCAGCAGGGGTTTCCTCTGGGGCTTTGGTCGCAGGGCTTACTGCTTAGGATTGGGTGAACAGGTACCGTCTGGGAGAGCTGAGATTCCCATGGCAGGTCGAGATGAAGAGACAGTCCATAATTCTAAGACATTTATTTTCATCATGTGGAGATTGGTGTGGATGGCATTATACCCCCGCCTCTCTTGGAGGCAGATATAGTAACTGGGAAGGGGCATGGCTAAGCCTCTACTGGGGCATGACGTGTGACCATGTCTGGAGCCTAAAAGCCTCCTGGGAGCCTTGGCATAATGTTTCCGGTCCCTTGTGAATTCACAGGGACTCCCAGAGTTTGCCTGTGCTCAACTGGTGTGCCAGACTGCCAGATCACTGCCCCACACCACTGTATGTCTTGCCTGTCTCCTCTCACACCTAATCCTGCCCCTGTTTTGTTTCCTCTCCCCTTCATGCCTTCCTCACAAGTCCCTCCTCTTCTAAACCTCCAGTGATTATTTTGTTCCCCCCTCCAAGTAGGACTGAAGCACCTACACTTTGGTCCTCCTTTTTTTAAATTTTATTTATTTACATTTCAAATGTTATCCCCTTTTCTTATTTCGAATCTGCAAACACCCTATCCCATCCTCCCTTACTCTTTATCTATGAGGGTGTTGCCCCACACACCTACCAACTACTGCCTCACCACCTTCACATAGCCTGTAAGTTGTATCATGGATATTCTGAGCTTTTTTCCTAATATCCACTTATTTGTGAGCACATGCCATATGTGTTCTTTTGTGACTGTGTTATCTCACTCAGGATGATATTTTTTAGTTCTATGCATTTGCTGGAGAATTTCGTGAAGTCATTGTTTTTACTGTCTGAGTAGTATTCCATTGTGTAAATGTACCACATTTTCTATATGCATTCCTCTGCTGAAGGACATGTGGGTTATTTCCATCTTCTAGCTATTATAAATAAGGCTACTATGAATTTAGTGAACCATGTGTCCTTGTTATATGTAGGAGCATATTTTGGGTAAAAGCTTAGGAGTGGTACAGCTGGGTCCTCAGGTAGTCAATGTCCAATTTTCTGAGGAACCACCAGACTGATTTCCAGAGTGGTTGTACCAGCTTACAATCCCACCAGCAATGGAGTAGTGTTCCTCTTTCTCCACATTCTCTCCAGGATCTGCTGTCACCTGAGTTTTTGATCTTAGCCATTCTGACTGGTGTGAGGTGGAATCTCAGGACCGTTTTAATTTTCATTTCCCTGATGACTAAGGATGTTGAATATTTCTTTAGGTGCTTCTAAGATATGCGAGATTCCTCAGTTGAGAATTCTCTGTTTATCTCTGTTCCCCATTTTTTAATAGGGTTATTTGGTTCTCTGGAATCTAATTTCTTGAGTTCTTTGTATATTTTGCATATTAGACCTCTATTGGATGAAAGGTTAGTAAAGATCTTTTCACAATTTGTTTGTTACCATTTTGTCCTATTGACAGTGCCCTTTGCCTTACAGAAACTTTAAAATTTTATGAGGTCCTATTTATGTATTGTTGATCTTAGAGCATAAGCTATTGGGTTTTTTGTTGTTGTTGTTGTTGTTGTTGTTGTTGTTGTTGTTGTTGTTGTTCAGGAAGTTTCCCCCTGTTCCCAAGTATTTGAGGCTCTTTCCTACTTTCTCTTCTATTTGAATCAGCCTCTCTGGTTTTATATGGAGGTCATTGATCCCCTTGGACTTGAGCTTTGTACAAGGAGATAAGAATGGATCCATTTGAATTCTTCTACATGCAGAGTGCCAGTTGAACCAGCACCTTTTGTTGAAAATGCTGAGTTTTTTTCCACTGGAGGGTTTTAGCTTCTTTGTCAAAGATCAAGTGACCGTTAAGTGTGTGGGCTCATTTCTGGGACTTCAATTCTATTCCATTGATCTTCTTGCCTGTCTCTGTACCAATACCCTGCAGTTTTTATCACTACTGCTCTATAGTATAGCTTGAGGACAGAGATGGTGATTCCCACAGAAGTTCTTTTATTGTTGAGAATAGTTTTTGCTATCCTGGTTTTATTGTTATTCCAAATTTGAAAATTGCTCTAACTCTATGAAGAATTGAGTGAGAATTTTCATTGGGATTGCATTGAATCTCTAGATTGCTTTCAGCAAGATGACCATTTTTACTCTATTAATCCTGACAATCCATGAGCATGGGAGATCTTTCCAACTTTTGAGATCTTCCTAAATTTCTGTCTTCAGAGATTTGAAGTTCTTATGATACAGATCATTCACTTGCCTTATTAGAGTCACACCAAGATATTTTATATTATTTGTGACTATTGTAAAGGGGGTTTCCCTAATTTCTTTCTCAGCCCTTTTTATCTCTTGAGCAGAGAAAGGATATTAGTTTGTTAGAGTTGATTTTTATCCAACCACTTTGCTGAAGTTGTTTACCAGTTGTAGGAGCTCTCTTGTAGAATTTTAGGGGTCACGTATGTATACTATCATATCATCTTCAAATAGTGATATCTTGACTTACTTCCTTCCCATTTATATCCCTTTGGTCTCCTTTTGTTGTCTAATTCTCTAGGTAGAACTTTGAGTACTCCATTGAATAGGTAGGGAGAGAGTAGGCAGTCTTATCTTGTCCCTGATTTTAATGGAATTTCTTTGAGTTTCTCTCCATTTAATTTGATGTTGGCTATTGGTTTTCTGTATATTCCTTTTATTTTGCTATGAATCTTGAACTCCTGATCTCTCCAATACTTTTACCATAAATGGATATTGTATTTTGTCAAAGGCTTTTCAGCATCTAGTGTTTTCTTTTTCTTTAAGTTTGTTTATATAGTGGATTACGTTGATGGATTTCTGTACATTGAACCATCCCCACATTCATGGGATGAAGTCTACTTGATCATGGTAGATGATGATCTTGATGTGTTCTCAGATTTGTTTTATTTAGAATTTTATTGAATATTTTTAATCGATATACATAAGGGAAATTGATTTGTACTTCTCTTCTTTGTTGGGTCTTTTTGTGGTTTAGGTATCAGTGTAACTGTAGCTTCATAGAAAGAATTGTGTAATGTTCATTCTGTTTCTATTTTGTGGAAAAGCTTAAGAAGTATTGGAATTAGAATTTCTTTGAAGGTCTGATAGAATTCTTCACTAAAACCATCTGGCCCTCAGTTTTTATTGGTTTGGAGACTTCTAATGATTGCTTCTATTCCCTTGGGTGTTATGGGGCTTTTTAGATGTTTTATTTTATCCTGATTTAACTTTGTATGAGGTATCTGTCTAGAAAATCATCCATTTCATCCATGTTTTCCAGTTTGGCTTATTATAGACCATTTCACCCATATTTTCCAGTTTTCTTTATTATAGACTTTTGTAGTAGGATCTGGTTATTTCTTGAATTTCCTCAGATTCTCTTGTTATCTCTCCCTTTTCATTTCTGATTTTGTTAATTTGGATACTGTCTCTGTGCCCTCTGGTTAGTCTGGCTAAGGGTTTATCTATCTTGTTGATTTTATCAAAGAACCAGCTCCTAGTTTTTTTGATTCTTCGTATAGTTCTCTTTGTTTCTACTTGTTTGATTTCAGTCCTGAGTTTGATTATTTTTGCATTTTCTTGGGTGTAGTTTCCCATCTTGTGTTGAACTTTTCCTTCTATTATCCCCTGTAGAGCTGGAATAGTGGAAAGATATTGTTTAAATTATTTTTTCTTCTTGGAAAACTTTGGTTTCTCCATCTATGGTAAATGCAAATTTTGCTGGATATAGAAACCTTGGCTGGCATTTTTGTTCTCTTAAGGTATGTATGACATCTGCCCAGGACCTTCTGACTTTTAGAGGTTCAGTTGAGAAGTCTGGTGTAATACTGATAGGTTTGTCTTTATATGTTATTTGACCTTTTCTCCTTACTGCTTGCAATATCCTTTATTTGTTATGTGCATTTGGTGGTTTAATTATTTTTTGATGTGAGGAATTTCTTTTCTGCTCCCATCTGTTCATTATTCTGTAGGTCTCTTGTATATTTATGGGCATTGCTTTCTTTAGGTTAGGGAAGTTTTCGTCTATGATTTCGTTGATGATGTTTTCTAGCCCTTTGAGTTGGGAATCTTCACTCTCTTCTATACCTATTTTTCTCAGGTTCTGTCTTTTCATTGTGTCTTGGATTTCTTCAATGTTTTCAGGTAGCAGCTCTTTGTGTTTTCCTTGATTGTTCTGTCAATGCCTACTATGGTATCTTCTACTGCTGAGAATTTCTCTTCTATCTCTTGTATTCTGTTGGTAGTGCTTGCTCCTGTTCTCTTTCTTATGATTTCCATCTCCAGGGCTGACTCACTTTGTGTTTCTTAAATATTTCTATTTCCAGTTTTAGATCATGGATGGCTTTGTTCAATTCCTACATCTCTTTGGTTGTGTTCTCCTGTATTTATTTAAAGGATTTATATGTTTTCTCTTTAAGGGCTTCTACTTGTTTACTTGTGTTCTCCAGTATTTCTTTAAGGGAGTTTTTTATTTTCTTCTCAAGTTCTCTATCATCTGCATTAAATGAGAGTATAGATCTGAATCTTGTTATATAAGTATGTTGGGGTATCCAGGACTTGCTGTGGTGGGAGAACTGGGTTCTGATGTTGCCAAGTCAAGTTGGTTTCTGTTGCTTATGTTCTTATGCTTGCCTATTGCCATCTGGTTATCTCTGGTGTTATCTAGCCTCCATGTCTCTGACTGGAGCCTGTTTTTCCTGTGAGCCTGTAAGCCTATGATCCTGTCATCATGTGATCCAGAATGTGTCAGAATACCTGAGGAGTCAAACTGCAACTGGGTTGTGGGCTGCGTTGGCTGCCTAGGCTCTGCTCCCAGCTAAAATTCAGTTCTACTTAGGTAAACTGTACTATTAGGAACATGTCTAATTCATCCCTGCTCTGAAGCTACTCCATCATTAGAAAGTATTACTAGGAGAAAATTCAATGACTGAAAAATTTTAAATTGCAATAATTTGCAATCAGTTATTTCTCGTCCTCTGAACCAAGTGATCATATGTCACACATAAAATATACTTCATAAAGCATGGACTTAAAATAAGTAATATAATTTGCTTATAGATATGAGAAATTCAGTGTCACAATGCCAGCATATCTTTTTGGCTTTAGACAAAATTAGGAAATACATATTTTTTTAAATGTGGTCTTCAATTTTAAAGTATTCTTTATTTACTAATTTGGGGTAAGATGGTGATTTGTTGGTTTGGAGATATTGATCCATGGTTTAGAATGCTTGTTGCTCTTTTAGGGTACCTATATTTAGGTTTAGACATCAGTATGCCTATTTACAACCATTTATGACTGCAGTTCCATGGGATCCAAACCATTTCTGTCTGCTATTTTTACTACATTTATGTGGCAAACAAAGATACATACAGGAAAAACATTTATACACACAAAATAAATACATATGAAAAAGAAGTTCATGTATTTCAGTGATGAAATAGAAAATAATAAATTTAAATGAATATATACATTGATGACTAAAAATAATCACTCACTAGTTTTGTTTTTTCTTTTTTAATTTTTCTTTTTCTTTTTGGATTTGTATCCTTTTCAAATGTTTTAAATATGTTTTTACTTCCAAATATCAGCATTGCTTCTACAAATTCAGAGGTCCTTCTGTATTGGTAACATCTTGCTTCTGGAAATATTATCTGCATTTTTTCATATTGAAGATATGAAAATAAGATATTTGTAGGCAGGGACTGAGGAAAAGCCAGGAGGTAAGAGCCTGCCTGCTTCCACCTATGGCCAGAAACCCCGCCTGGGCCAACAGGCTTCTCCATATACAAGTAGCTCAGGGAGAAAGCTACCCGCCCACTTGTGCTGAAGAGCCAGCAATAGGAGAACTCCAGATGCAGGGTCTGAAGAACAGCTGGAAGAGAGAACTGGTCTCCCAGGAATATTGACATCTAAGCTTGAAGGAAAGACAAGCCACAGTCAGAGAGAGAAAGACCAGCTAACTCCAGAGATAACCAGATGGCAAAAGGCATGGACAAGAACACAAGGAACAGAAACCAAGAGCACTTGGCTTCATCAGAACCCAGCTCTCCCACCACAGCCAGCCCTGGATACCCCAACACACCAGAAAAGGAAGACTCAGACTTAAAACCACATCTCAAGAGGATGATAGAAGATTTTAAGACGGAAATAAATAACTCCCTTAAAGAAATACAAGAGAACACAGGTAAACAACTGGAAGCCCTTAAAGAGGACACACAAAAATCCATTGAAGAATTACAGGAACACACAATCAAACAGGCAGAAATACAGGAGAACACAATCAAATGAACAAAAGCATTCAGGAATTAAAAACAGAGATAGAAACATTAAAGAAATCACAAAGGGAGACAACCCTGGAATTAGAGATCATAGGAAAAAAATCAGGAGTCATAGATGCAAGCATCACCAACAGAATACAAGAGATGGAAGAGAGAATCTCAGGTGCAGAAGATACCATAGAAAACATGGACACAACAGTCAAAGAAAACACAAAATGCAAAAAGCTCCTAAACCAAAACATCAAAGATATCCGGGATGCAATGAGAAGACAGAACCTGAGGATAATAGGTATAGAACAGAGTGAAGACTCCCAACTTAAAGGACCAGTAAATATCTTCAATAAAATAATAGAAGAAAACTTCCCCAACCTAAAGAAAGAGATGAACATAAATATACAAGAAGCCTACAGAATTCCTAATAGACTGGACCAGAAAAGAAATTCCTCCCGTCACATTATAGTCAAAACACCAAATGCACAAAACAAGGAAAGCATATTAAAAGCAGTAAGGGAAAGGGGGCAAGTAACATATAAAGGCAGACCTATCAAAATTACATCAGAAATGTCACCAGAGACTATGAAAGCTAGAAGATCCTGGGCAGAGTTCATACAGACTCTAAAAGAATACAAATGCCAGCCCAGGCTGCTATACCCAGCAAAACTCTCAATAATCTTAGAGGGTGAAACCAAAATATTCTACGACAAATCCAAATTTGCACAGTATGTTTCCACAAACCCAGCCCTACAAAGAATAATACATGGTAAATGCCAAGGCAAAGAGGGAAACTACACTCAAGAAAAAGAAAGAAAGTAATCTTTCAACAAACTCAAAAGAAGATAGCCACACAAACAATATAAACATCAAAAATAACAGGAAATAACAATCAGTATTCTTTAATATCTCTTAACATCAATGGTCTCAACTCCCCAATATAAAGACATAGACTGACAGACTGGATACATAAACAGGACCAAGCATTTTGCTGCATCCAAGAAACGCACCTCCGTATTAAACACAAACACTACCTTAGAGTAAAGGGATGGAAAAAAATTTTCCAAGCAAATGACCCCAAGAAACAGGCTGGAGTAGCCATTCTAATATCGGATAAAATTGACTTTCAACCAAAATTCATCAAAAAGGATGAGGAAGGATACTTCTTACTAATCAAAGGAAAAATCTACCAAGAAAAACTCTCAATTCTGAACATCTATGCCCCGAATGCAAGAGCTCCGACTTTCATAAAAAAAAAAAAAAAAACTCTACTAAAGCTCAAAGCACACATTGCAACTCACACAATAATAGTGGGAGACTTCAACACCCCACTATCAACATTGGACAGATCTTGGAAACATAAACTAAACAGAGACACAGTGAAACTAACAGATGGTATGAACCAAATGGGTTTAACAGATATCTATAGAACATTTCATCCTGCATCCAAAGAATATATTTTCTTCTCAGTACCTCATGGTACCTTCTCCAAAATTGATCATATAATTGGTCACAAAACAGACCCCAACAGATATAAGAAGATTGAAATAATCTCATACCTCCTATCAGATCTCTATGGATTAAGGTTGGTCTTCAATGGCAACAACAACAACAGAAAGCCCACATACACATGAAAGCTGAACAATGCACTGCTAATTGATAAGTTGTCGAGGAAGCAATAAAGAAGGAAATTAAAGACTTCCTAGAATTCAATGAAAATGAAAGTACAACTTACCCAAACCTATGGGACACAATGAAAGCAGTGTTAAGAGGAAAGCTCATAGCTCTGAATGCCTCCAAAAAGAAACTGGAGAGAGCATACACTAACAACTTAACAGCACATCTGAAACTTCTAGAACAAAAAGAAGCTAATACACCCAAGAGGAGTAGAAGGCAAGAAATAATCAAATTAAGGGCTGAAATCAATCAAGTGGAAACTAAAAGAACTATACAAAGAATCAACAAAACCAAGAGCTGGTTCTTTGAGAAAATCAACAAGATAGATACCACTTAGCCAGACTCACCAGAGGGCACAGAGACAATATCCAAATTAACAAAATTAGAAATGAAAAAGGAGATATAACAACAGACTCTGAAGAAATTAAAAAAAATCATCAGATCCTACTACAAAAGCCTATATGCAACAAAATTGGAAAGTCTGGAGGAAATGGACAAGTTTCTAGACAGATACCAATTACCAAAGTTAAATCAGGATCAGATAAACCATCTAAACAGTCCCATAACCCCTAAAGAAAGAGAAGCAGTCATTAAAAGTCTCCCAACCAAAAAAAGCCCAGGACCAGATGGGTTCAGTGTAGAATTCTGTCAGACCTTCAAAGAAGACCTAATACTAATACTCTTCAAGCTATTCCATAAAATAGAAGCAGAAGGAACACTACCCAATTCATTCTATGAGGCCACAGTTACACTGATACTAAAGCCCCACAAAGACCCAACAATAAAAGATAACTTCAGACCAATTTCCCTTCTGAATATCTATGCAAAAATACTCAATAAAATTCTTGCAAACCAAATCCAAGAACACATCAAGACAATCATTTACCATGATCAAGTAGGCTTCTTCTCAGGGATGCAGGGATGGTTCAATATCCAAAAATCCATTAATGTAATCCACTACATAAACAACCTCAACGAAAAAAAGCACATGGTCATCTCATTAGATGGTGAAAAAGCATTTGACAAAATTCAACATCCCTTCATGATAAAAGTCTTGGAAAGATCAGGAATTCAAGGAGCATACCTAAACTTAGTAAAAGCAATATACAGCAAACCAGTGGCCAACATCAAACTAAATGGAGAGAAACTTGAAGCAATCCCACTAAAATCAAGGACTAGACAAGGCTGCCCTCTCTCTCCCTATCTATTCAACATAGTACTTGAAATTCTAGCTAGAGCAATCAGGCAACAAAAGGAAATCAAAGGGATACAAATTGGAAAGGATGAAATCAAAATATCACTATTTGCAGATGATATCATGGTATACTTAAGTGACATGAAAAACTCCACCAGAGATCTGCTACAGCTGATAAACAACTTCAGCAAAGTGGCTGGATACAAAATTAACTCAAGCAAATCAGTACCCTTCTTATACTTGAAGGATAAACAGGCTGAGAAAGAAATTAGGGAAATGACACCCTTCACAATAGTCACAATATAAAATATCTTGGTGTAACTCTAACCAAACAAGTGAAAGATCTGTATGACAAGAACTTCAAGTCTGTGAAGAGAGAAATCAAAGAAGACCTCAGAAGATGGAAAGATCTCCAATGCTCATGGATCGGCAGGATTAACATAGTTAAAATGGCCATCCTGCTGAAAGCAATATACAGATTCAATGCTATCCCCTTCAAAATACCAACTCAATTCTTTGTAGACCTAGGAAGAGCAATTCTCAAATTCATATGGAATAACAAAAAACACAAGATAGGAAAAACTATCCTCAACAATAAAAGGTCTTCTGGGGGAATCAGCCTCCCTGACCTCAAGCTGTACTACAGAGCAGTAGTGATAAAAACTGCATGATATTGGTATAGTGACAGGCAGGTTGATCAATGGAATAGATTCGAAGACCCAGAAGTGAATCCACACACATATGGTCACTTGATCTTCGAAGAAGGATCTAAAACCATACAGTGGAAAAAAGACAGCATCTTCAACAAATAGTGCTGGATCAACTGGCGATCTACATGTAGAAGATTGCGAATTGATCCATTCCTATCTCCCTGCACAAAGCTCAAGTCCAAGTGGATCATGAACCTTCACATAAAGCCAGATACACTGAATTTAATAGAAGTGAAAGTAGGGAAGAGTCTCGAACACTTGGGTACAGGGGAAATGTTCTTGAACAGAACACCAATGGCTTGTGCTCTAAGGTCAAGAATTGACAGATGGGAGCTCATAAAATTACAAAGCTTCTGTAAGGCAAAGGACACTGTAATTAGGGCAAAACGGCAACCTACAGATTGGGAAAAGATCTTTACCAATCCTACATCTGATAGAGGGCTAATATCCAATGTATACAAAGAACTCAAGAAGCTAGACTCCAGAGATACAAATAACCCTATCAAAAAATGGGGAAGTGAGCTAAACAGAGAATTCTCAACTGCGGAATCTCGAATGGCCAAGAAGCACCTAAAGAAATGTTCAACATCCTTAGTAATTATGGAAATGCAAATCAAAACAACCCTGAGATTCCACCTCACACCGGTCAGAATGGCTAAGATCAAAAACTCAGGTGACAGCAGATGTTGGTGAGGATGTGGAGAAAGAGGAACACTCCTCCATTGTTGGTGGGAATGCAAATTGATACAACCTCTCTGGAAATCAGTTTGGCAGACCCTCAGAAAATTGGACATTATACTACCTGAGGACCCAGCTATTCCACTCTTGGGCATATACCTAGAAGATGCTCCAACATGTAATAAAAACACATGTTCCACTATGTTCATAGTAGCCATATTTATAATCGCCAGAAGCTGGAAACAACCCAGATGTCCCTCCACAGAGGAATGGATACAGAAAATGTGGTACATTTACACAATGGAATATTACTCAGCTATTAAAAACAATGATCTCATGAAATTTGTAGGCAAATGGATGAAACTTGAAAATATCATCCTTAGTGAGGTAACTCAGTCACAAAAGAACAAACACGGTATGTATTCACTGATAAGTGGATATTATCCCAAAAGTTCAGAATACCCAAGACTCTATTCACAGCAACCATTGGACTGAGCGTGGGTTCCCGGATGGAGGAGTTGAAGAAGGGACTGAAGGCTATTAAAAACAAGGACTTCATGAAATGAAATTCGTAGACAAATGGGTGGATCTTGAAAACATCATTCTGAGTCAGGTAACGCAGTCACAAAAGAATGAACATGGTATGTACTCACTGTTAAGTGGTTATTAGCCTAAATGTTTGAAATACCCAAGAGTCACTTCGCAGTAACAGTAGTACTGAGTACGAGGTCCCAGATGGAGGGCTTGGAGAAAGGACTGAAGGAGCTGAAGGAGTTTGTGCCTCTATGGGGATATTCTCTATGGAGAAGGAGGAAATGGGGAGGTTCCAAAGGGGAGATCTGGAAAGGGGGAAACATTTGAAATGTAAATAAAATATGAAAAAAACAAAAAGATATTTGTGGCATTTATATCTCCCCTACTTGACATATACAAACATAGTTCACTTTAGCTTTCAAGTAGAATTTATTAAACTGTTTACAGTTTCAATGCCTAATGTTTGGAATTTGATTATATCCATTATAAATATATATATATATATATATATATATATATATATATATATATATTGCTTTTCTTGAGTATTTATTGAGTCCTGGATAAATACAAAGGATTCATACTGAGTTTGGGTGGTACAATAAAAGATGGAAAATTATATTACTATTTATTCACTATCATGTGACCAGAAATTACATTTTAGATGGCTATAGTACTTGTTTATATTATAGACACATAAAACCATGTCATTTTATGTTTTGTTTGCTGGATATCATAGAAGATTTTTACTCAACAAATTACTGAAATTTAGTTGAGACTTTAAAAAAGAAAATAAAAATGACAACTTTAATGCCTTCTTTATTTTTAAAATAAAATTTCTTTAAACTAATTCTTACATTTAAAGTTATTTTCATCATCTTTCCCAGAAGTACTTTCATATTCTTTTCCTCTTCCTACTATCCCAAATTTAAGTACTTTTCCCAAAATCAAATATGTCCCAGTACAACAATAAAATACTTTCAAGACAAGGAAAACAAAATAAAACCTCACTCCTTAAAGAAATCCCTTAACAGGAGTGGGTGGGTGACTGGGGGAACATCTTCATAGAAGCAGGGGACAGGGGACGTGATGGGGGGGTTTCGGGGGGAACAGGGAAAGGGAATAACATTTGAAATGTAAATAAAGAAAATATCCACTTTAAGAAAAAACTCTAAAGAAACAAACAAAAATAACATCAAATAATAACCAAGTAAAATTACACATACACAAAACAAAAACAAAACAACAAAAATGCTGTTCATTAAATGTTGGCCAACTCCTGAGCATATGACCTGCCCTGGAATTATTGATATATTCAGTGTCATTCCTTTGGAAACAATTGTTTTTTCTGCTCCCAGCAGATATATATATACAGTTAAGTTGTTAATCTTTAGCCTAGAGGCTAGGTTTTCATTCATTAATTCATCCATCCATCCATTATGCAGTAAGAAAAAATAGAAGCTATCACCTCAAAAGTGGAAAAGATGTCGGGCAGTGGTGGTGCACACCTTTAATCCCAGCACTTGGGAGGGAGAGACAGGTGGATTTCTGAGTTTGAAGCCAGCCTGGTCTACAGAGTGAGTTCCAGGACAGCCAGGGCTATACAGAGAAACCCTGTTTTGAAAAACAAAAACAAAACAAAATGCCAACAGAAGAAAAGGAGCCAAAAATGAGGCACAAAAAACAGAGACTTTTTTTGTCAGCACATTAAGAATCAGAAGAAACAAAAATACTATGCTAGAAGGTATAATGTAAGTACAGAGTATCTGGTACAGATCTGCACAGGACCCATACAAATTGTTTAGGTCTCTGAGAGTTCAGAAGAACTTTGCTCATGTTGATTTAGAGATCCTTGCTTTCTTGGTGTCCAGTATCCCTTTGTGGTTCTCAATTCTTTCTGCCTCCTTTCCAGGATGTTCCCTGAGATTACATGACTGAGATTTGACAGAGCTATCTTATTTGGAGCTGAGAGTTCCAAGGACTTTTTCTTTATGTGCAATGTCTTCTGTCAATCTCTATAATTATTACTATATACTGCAGGAATAAATTACTGATGATGGCTGAACAAGGCATAAATCTTTGAGTATAGCAGAATATCATTAGGAGTCATCTTATCAGCACATATTTTCCCTTTCTCAAAGAAGTTTTGTTTGGTATTCCTTATATCTCTGGGCTATTTCAAGTTTTATGTTCTTGGTCACATAAGCAGTATTGGATGTGGGTTCTATTTCAGAACTTGGTTAATTACTCCCACAATCTTATGCCACCACTGACTTACAGATCTTGCAGGTAGTGTAGCATTGTAGATCAAGTAATTTCCAGTGAGGTTGGTAGTTATGTTTCTTTTTTAGATCGTGTGAAGTACCTTCCAATATCAAAGACACTGGAATGTAGAAATGAAGGTTTAGTGTAGTCACCATATCAATATCTCTATGTTCAATGAGGTGCATGAATGTCATCTTCATCAATGCAGCCTTGCTAACAGTTTGTATTAGCAATAGCTTTGGTTGCTTGAGATTCCCATGGGTCTCCTTTGGCCAATAATTAAATTACATGTAGCCCAATCTTGGTACAGGAAGTTTGTTTGATGATAAATTTAAATAACCTCATATACGTGTATATTTTAAGAAATTTCTAGTATATTAGGTATCCATACTCCTTCAAATCTTGCTTAATTTTTTCTGACTCTCCCCCTATCTCTCCCCTTATTCCTTCCCGAATACCTCCATCATGGTCCTCTCATTCCAGGACAAATGCCTTCCATAACTATCTATTATAGTTCACTTTCCTAATGGTATCTATATGTTTCCTTTAATCCTGTACAATATACCTACCTTCTAAAGTTCTATGTATTGAAGTTTATTATCATTAATTTAACAGCTAATAACCACATATAAGTGAATTCACACCATATTTCTCTTTCAGGGTCCAGGATACCTCACTCAGGATAATTTTTCAAATTCCATTAATTTGCCAACAAATTTCATGATTTTATTTTTTAGTGGCTGAGAAGTTCTCTGTTGTGTAAATATACCACCTTATTTTTCCTTCTGTTGAGTGGTGGTGTCTTAGTTAGGGTTTTACTGCTGTGGACAGACACCATGAACAAGGCAACTCTTAAAAGGACAACATTTAATTGGGGCTGGATTACAGGTTCAGAAGATTAGTCCATTAACACCAAGTCAGGAAAATGGCAGCATTCAGGCAGGCATAGGACAGGAGGAGCTGAGAGTTCTACATCTTTATCTGTAGGCTGTTAGCAGAATACTAGCTTCCAGGCAGCTAGGATGAGGGTCTTAAATCCCACACCCACAGTAACACACTTACTCTGACAATACCACACCTACTGCAACAGGGTCAAACCTTCTAATAGTGCTACTCCCTGGGCCAAGCATACAAAAACCATAACATTCCACTTCCTGGCCCCCATAGGCTTGTTCAAACATATGAGTCTTTGGGACTCATACCTAAACATCCCATAATGCAACATACATTTAGTCCAACTTACAAAGTCCCCATAGTCTATAGCATTCTCAACAATGTTAAAAGTTCAAAGTCTCTTCTGAGATTCATCCAATCACTTAACTATAATTCCCAACGCAAGACAGGAAACCAGCTGGACAAACTCCAATTTTTGTTTCTCCATGTCTGATGTCAAAGCAGTCTTCAGGTCTCCAACTCCTTTTTATCTTTGTTGACTGCAAAAAACTTCTTTCTCTTGGGCTGGTTCCACTCCTTGTGATCAGCGTTCCTCAGCAGAGAGCCCACAGCTCTGGCATCTTTAACATCTTGGGGTCTCAAAGGCAACTTCAATGTTATAGCTTGTTTTAATGTCTGAGACCCACACATAATCTTCTGGGCTCCTCCAAAGGGCTGGTTACACTTCTCCAGCTCTGCCCTCTGTAGCACTCTAAGCTCAGGTTGCTCAACTCCACTGCTGCTGTTGATATTCTTGGTGACCATTACATGGCATCTCTAATACACTGGGGTCTTCTGCTGCAACTAGGCTTCACCAATAGATGCTCATAGGCTCTCTTCATGGTGCTAAGCTTCAACTCCTTTGCATGACCCTTACCAATGGCCTTCCGTGACCTCTCACCATGCTAAGCCTCAGCTGTTCTCATGACCCCTTCATGCCTTCAAACAAGTACCACCTGAGTGACTCTTACACATTACCAAATACAGCTTCAGCATGAGGTACTACCTTGGCTATCTCTGGAACACAACTTCTTTGTGCTCTCAGGAAACATTTCCCAGAAGATTTCACCTCATTGATGCTGGTTTCTACATTTTATTTTTTATATTTAAATTTTTTTAAATTCTTTAATCTTTTTTATACAGTCTGGTCTTTATCCCAGTCCCAATTTGCCCTTTGCCTGTTCCTCATCTCACACCTCTCCCCTCATCTCCAAGAGGATGTTATTACCCTCCACACCCCTACCTATCCAGACCTCCCCACTTCCTGGGCCTCAAATCTTTGGAGGGTTAGGTGCATCTTCTCTGACTGAGGCCAGTCTAGGCAATCCTCTAATTTATATATATGTCAGGGGCCTCATATCTGCTGGTGTATGCTGCTTGGTTGGTGGCCCAGTGTCTGAGAGATCACAAGAGTCCAGGTTATTTGAGACTGCCGGTCTTTCTATAGAGTCACCCTCCTCCTCAGCTTCTTCCAGCATTTCCCTATTTTGACCACAACGATCCCCAGCTTCTGTACAATGGTTGGGTGTAAGTATGTGTGTCTGTCTCAGTCAGCTGTTTATTGGGCCTCTCAGAGGACAGCCATGCTAGACTGCTGTTTGCAAGCATACCATGCCATCAGTAATAGTATCAGTCCTTGGGGCCTCTCTTTGAGCTCGATCCCAATTTGGGCCTGTCACTAAACCTCCTTTCCCTCAGGCTCTTCTCCATTTTTGTCCCTGCAGTACTTTCAGACAGGAACAATTCTGGATCAGAATGATTGACTGTGGGATCGCAACCTCATCCCTTCACTTGATGTCTTGTCTTTCTACCGGAGGTAGAATCAACAAGTTCCCTCTCCCCACTGTAGAGCATTTCATCTAAGATCCCTCCCTTTGAGTCCTTAGAGTATCTTATCTCTCAGGTCTCTAGTATATTGTAGAGGGTCTGCACACTTCCTACCTCCCAAGGCTGCCTGTTTCCATTCTTTCTGCTGGCCCTCAGGGATTCAGTCTTTCCCCCTCCCACTACATGATAATGTTCCCCTATTCCCTCCCTCTCCCCTTTCTTACCCAGGTGGCTCCCTCCCTCTGTCCCAGTGATTGCTTTCTTCTCCCTCCCAAGTGGGATTGAGACATCCTCACTTGGGCCCTTCAGCTTGTTAACCTTCTTGAGTTCTGTGGGTTGTATCCCGGGTAGTCTGTACATTTTTAGCTAATATCCACTTATTAGTGAGTACATACCTTGTATGTCCTTTTGGGTCTGAGTTACCTCACTCAGAATGATATGTTCTAGTTTCATCCATTTGATGCAAAGCTCATGGTGCCCTCTTTCTCAATAGCTGAGTAGTAGTATTCCACTGTGTAAATGAACCACATTTTCTGTATCCATTCTTTGTTTGTGGGACATTTGGGTTGTGTCTAGCTTCTGGTTATCACCAATAAGGCCACTGTGAACATAATGAAACACATGGTGCTGATTTCTTAGTTACAGCTAACCAGCATCAATTGTCCCAGTAGTCTCTTCTATTTTTCACTCTAAAGTCAGAACCACATGGTTGAAACTGCCTTGTTTTGTTGCTTTCTCGGGAATGGAACATGGTCTCCCTTATTCTGTTACCAGTTTTCTGTTTTCTCACTCCCACTCTGCCTAAGATTGGCTTTCCTGGAACTTGATCTTTAGACTGATCTTGAACTCAGAGATCTGCATGGCACTGTCTCCTGTAATGCTGAGATTAAAGGTATATATCACCATGCTTTTATTTAAGCTTTTCTTCACATAGAATCTGATTTGTCCCAGGCTGGCCTTGAACTCAGAGATCTGTTTGGCATTTTCTCTTGGAAATAAAAATGTATACTACCATGCCTCGATCTAAATTTAGCTGAGTAGGATCTTGCCCCCAAATCCCTTAATCTGTTATCTTTTAGAACATAGGATTAAATTCCATTTCACTTCCTGGTACCCTTTAATACTTGAACAATATATGTTATATTTTTGCTTTCTAAGCTTGCTTCACTTGTTCAAAATGCTCTTCCTGTGACTTAAGCAGAGAGCAAGTCTCTTCTGGGCTTTTTTGGAGACTTCCTTTGTCAATGCAACTAATCTCAGTCACTTCACTTTCGCCTCAGGAAAATTTGTCAGACAAGGGCAAAAAGTAGCCACATTCTTCACCAAAATACCACTAAACTAGTTTCTAGGCTACTTACAGAAATTATTCACTGAAATCTCTTGGGCTGGGTCTGCAAAACTCAAATCATTATCAATAAAAAAGAAAATCTTCCATATTCCTACTAGGATATCCCATCAATCTCTATTTAAAGATTCCACTGCTTTATAAATTTAAAGTCTCAAAATCTATATTTTTCCAAACAAAATCAGAGTCAGGTCTATCATAGCCATATCCCAGTCCTGGTACCAACTTCTGTCTTAGTTAGGGTTTTACTGCTGTGAACATACACCATGACCAAGGCAACACTTATAAGGACAACATCTAGTTGGGGCTGGCTCACAGGTACGGAGGTTCAGTATATTATCATCAAGGTGGCAACATGGTGGCATTCAGGCAAGCATGGTGAAGGAGAAACTGAGAGTTCTACATCTTCATCTGTAGGCCGCTAGCAGAATACTGGATCCAGGCAACTAGGATGAGGGTCATAAAGCCGCACCAACAGTGATACACATACTCCAACAAGGCTACACCTACTCCAACAGTGCCACACTTTTTAATAGTGCCACTCTCTAGGCTGAGCATATAAAAAAATCACAAGTGACATCTAGGTTGTTTCAATTTCTTTGTTCTGATGGCTAAGGATGTTGAAAATTTCTTTAAGTGCTTCTCAGGCATGCATATTTCTAATTTCCAGCTATCAAGAATAGAGAAACAATAAGGTTAAGCAAGTGTCTCTAGTAGGATGTAAGTACTTTGTATACATGCTCAAGAGTGTTATCATTGGATCTCAAGGTAGATCAATTCCTATCTTCCTAAGGAACTAACAAATTGAATTCTATTGTGGTTCTATAAATTTGCACTCCAACTAGAAATGATAGAGTGTTCCTCGTCCTTCCTACCAAGAGCTGTGTACTGGCTGGTTTTGTGTGTCAACTTCACACAAGCTGGAGTTATCATAGAGAAAGGAGCTTCAGGTGAGACAATGCCTCCATGAGATCCAGCTGTAAGGCATTTTCTCAATTAGTGATCAGGGGAAAGGGCCCATTGTGGGTGGTGCCATCCCTGGGCTGGTAGTCTTGGGTTCTATTAAGAGAGCAAGTCGAGAAATCCAGGGAAAGCTAGCCAGTAAGTAACATCCCGCCATGGTCTCTGCATCAGCTCCTGCTTCCTGCCCTGTGTGAGTTCCAGTCCTGACTTCTTTTGGTGATTAACAACAAAGTGAAAGTATAAGCTGAATAAATCCTTTTCTCCCCAACTTGCTTCTTGTTCATGATGTTTGTGCAGGAATAGAAAACCTGCCTAAGACAAACTGTCATCAAAGTAGTCTTAATGGCTTAGAATACTCAGCACTTCTTTAAATGTTTTTCATTCATTTGAGTTTCCTCTAATGGGAATTATGATTAGATCTCTACCATATTTTGATTGGCTTGTTTTCTTGATATTTAGTTTCTTTAGTTTTTTATATAGTGAATTATTAGTCCTCTATCAGATGGGTAGTTGGTAAAAAACACTTTCCCATCTTGTAACTGTTAGATCGTTCAGAAGCCTCTCACTTTATGAGGTCCTGTTTATTAAGTGTTAATTTTAACACCTACTCTAAAGGTGTTGTGTTCATAAATACTTTTCTTATGCCTATAAGTTGAAGGTATTTCTGACTGTCTTTTCTATCAGGTACAGTGTACCTTGTTTAATGCAGAGGTCTTTGATGTATCTTGAGTTTTGAGTAGAGTGATGAATTTGGACCTATTTGGATTGTTCTAAATGTAGCCATCTAGTTCCATCATTAACATTTCTTTAGGATGCTGTATCTTTCCCAATGAATATTTCTTTATCAAAAATGAGGTGAATTTTATAGGGGTTACATTGAATCTATAGAGTGCTTTTGGTAAAATGGACATTGTTTACTACATTAACTCTAATGATTCCTGAGAATGGGAATGTTTCCATCTTCAGATATATTTTACTCTTTCTTTTATCAATCTCTTAGCCTTCTTCACAAAAGTCTATTTTCTTGCTTGATTAGAGTTAACCCAAGATATTTCATAAGAAAAATGTTGTTTTCATGATTTTTTTTCTATGTCTTTTTGTTATTTGTATATAGGAGTGCCACTGTATTTTTAGTTTATTTTATATCCAGCTACTTTGTTGAGAGTGTTTTATAGCTGATAGTTTCCTGGTGGAATTTTTAGGGTCACTTATTTATACTCTCATATCACCTGCAAATAAAGGTACCTTAAACTTTTTCCCTTTTTAATTCTTCGATCTTCAGTTGTCTTATTGCTCTAGGTATGGAGAAAGAGGACAACAATTTTTTCGTTGATTTTAGTAGAGTTACTTTTAGTTTCACACCATTTAAGATGATGTTGGCTATTAAACATCTATGATAGGTTTAGATATGAGTCTTGTATTTCTAACCTCTTCAGGACTTTCATCAAGGGATGCTGGATGTTCTCAAAAGCCATCCCTGAATCTAATGAGGTGTGTGTGTGTGTGTGTGTGTGTGTTTTGATTTTTTTATATGCTAGATTTTTTTTTTTTTTGATTTATACATGTGAAACCATCCATGAATCTCTAGGATGATGATGAATAATTTTTTGATATGTTCTTTGATTAACTTTGAAAGTATTTTATTGGATATTTTTACAACAATGTTTATAAGGGAAATAGGTATATAATTCTCTTTCATTGTTTGCTCTTTATATTGTTTGTAATGAAGGAACTTGTTTATATTTTTTAGAGTAATTTGAGGAGTATTGGAATTACTTTTTCTTTCTGAGTCTGGCTGAAGGTTTTTTTTTTGCTAAAACCAACTGGCCATAGGCTTTATTTATTTATTTATTTATGTTTAGGAGATTTTTAATTACTACTTTTATTTCACTAATGGTTATATGTGTGTTTAAACTGCTTATCTGATTTTGACCTAACTTTTGTAAGCTGCACTTACTGAAAAAGATTATCCATTTCTTTTACATTTTCAATTTAGTGGATTACAGGTTTTAAAATCTGTCTTTATAATTGTTTTTATTTCTTTCAGGCCTGTTATGTTCACCATTTCATTTCTAATTTTGTTAATTGTACCTTCTCACTCTACATTTTCATTAATTTAGATAAGGGATAATTAATCTTACTGATATTACTTTAAGAAGCAACTCATAGTTTTAATTCCTTAAATTGTTTTGGTTTTGTTCTTGTTGTTTATTTCTATTTTATATTAGATCTGAGTTTTATTATTTATTGCCATCTACTCTTTTTATTTTATTTTTTTATTTTTTCCTTTTAATGGATATTTTCTTTATTTACTTTTCAAAGGTTATCCCCTTTCCAGGTCTACCCTTTAGAAACCTCCTATCCCATAACCCCACCCCCTCCCTCTATGAGGGTACTCCCACGTCTACCCACTCCTGCCTTCCTGCCTTGGCATTCCCCTACACTGGGACATTGAACTACCACAGGACCAAGGACAGATCCTCCCATTGATATCCAACAAGGCCATCTGCTAATAAATATGTGGCCAGAGTGGCCAGATCCATGGGTCCCTCTGTGTGTACACTTTTGTTGGTGCTCCACTTCCCAGGAACTCTGAGGGGTCTGGCCTGTTGACACTTTTGCTCCCCCACCTGGGGCTGTAGATCCCCTCAGCTCCTTTGGTCCTTTCTCCAACTCCTCTATCAGGGAACCTGCATTCAGTCCAAGGGTTGGCTCTTTACTTGTCAGGATCTTGCAAATCATCTCAGGAGACAGCTATATCAGACTCCTGTCAGCAAGAACTTCCTGGCATCCACAATAGCATCCAAGTTTGGTGGTTGTATATGGGATGAATCCCCAGGTGGGGCAGTCTCTGGATGGCTTTTCCTTCAATCTCTGCTCCACATTTTGTCTTCTTCTTTCCTTGAGTATTTTGTTCTTCCTTCTAAGAAGACTGAAACATCCACACTTTGGTCTTCCTTCTTCTTGAGCTTCATATGGTCTGTGAATTGTATCTTGTGTATTCCAAGCTTTTTGGCTAATATCCACTTATCAGCGAGTGCATACCATGTGTGTTCTTTTGGGACTAGGTTACCTAACTCAGGATGATGTTTTCAAGTTCCATCCACTTGCCTAAGAATCTCATGATATCATTGTTTTTAATAGCTGAGTAGTATTCTATCTTCACCTGTCTTATATTCTGTAGATAACTATTCAGTTTCCATAATTTTGTAAGGTTTCTGTTCTTTCTGTTGATATTGGTCTGGTAGAATGCAGGGTGTTAGTTTGATTTTTCTGTATCTATTGAGGCTTACTTTGTGTTCAAAAATGTTCAATTTTGAAGAAAAGTTCCATGAGCATTATCCTTTATGCTTGGGTGAAATTTTGTTAAATGTCTGTTAGTTCAATTAGCTATACAGAATGTCTGTCAGTTCTATTATTTCTCTGTTTAGTTTTGTCTTTATGACTTCCTCATTGGTACAAGTAGAATACTAAAGTCACCCACTATTTATGTGTGGGGATCAATATGTGATTTAAGCTGTAGTAGTGTTTCTTTTTAAAAACTTGAGTGTTCTCATGTTTGTGACATATATTTAATTTTTTTCATTACATTTGTAATTGATATTAAGTTCAATTGGATTCTATAAGACAACCTTTTATACATTTGTTAGAATTATATCCCTATAATTAAATAATCTAATTCTCTGATACATTAAGAACCTCTCAAATTTCCTAGTATATTTTATGATCTTTTATTGATAACTTTCTAAAACTAGAACCAATCTAAATGTTATTTAGTAAGTTAGAGTATTAAATATATTATGATTCTACAATACAGTACTACTCACCAAACATGAGCAATCTTGTGTATTATTTAGTAATTCCCTCCAAATTTGAAACATATTCTCCTTTCAGAAACAGGCTTAAGAAAGTTAAGAAGCAAACAGAATTACAATTTCTTCATAAGTCAGAACTTAAAATATTCACAGGCTTCTTGAAAAGGCAATAGAATTAGTAAAAAATACTGGAGAAGGAGATACTAAAAGACCTGGACAGTTTTGAGACAATTTTCTGAGCTGTATATCTGTCTGCAGGTTGTGCATACAGTTGGAGAGCTTTAAGTTCTATAAATTGGCAACCATGATGGAGTTTTTGTGATACAGTAACATTTGTATCTTTATATCCTTTATTCCTTTAACAAATTATTTACTATTCTGTATAAGGAACCCAAAAAGCTCACTGATTCATCAAATTGAACTTTGGAGTAGTTGTTTCTTTGGTCTTTCTTTGGTCCTTTATCTTGAGGGAATAAGCATTTGTGTCATATCTCTCCAAGAATTCTCAGAGAACACACTTCATATCAGAATAGGTACATACAAAAGCAAAGGTATTCTGTAGCTTATCGGTAGCATGGTTCCTATAGATAGTGCTGAAACATTCAACAACTAAGGCTGATCTGTGTGAGAATGGAACATCTGATAGGGAAACTTTGGAAGAAATACTGTGCCTTCCTTCTGTGGTGCAGATTGCATTAATTTTGTTTTAGAAGTCAGGTTTGCAACCTATCTATAGTAAAGTCTGTAGGATGAATATTGATGGAGCAGTCTTCTTGTATATGGTACCAAATGGCAAACATACTTAATGAATATACTCTGCTGTAGAGTGACAGAGACATCCTTGTTTTCCTGATGCCTTGGAAGTTGCATGGCTGCCCACATTTGTAATAGATACTTTGGAGGCCCAGATGTCTGTTTTGTGGGTACTTGCTTTAAAAAGATGCATTATTAGTTAAAGGAAGATGCTGCTAACCTCCTATGACTTAGCTTTTGATGTTGTTTTAGGATGTTTTGGATTATAAGGAAAAGAGACTGCAAGTTGCTTTTGAGTGCCTGTTACATCTCTTCTGAAGAGACTTTCCTGAGATCCAAACACTTTGAACCAATGCCAAGTGTTAAATAGTAAAGCAGGAAGAAATGAGGTAAAAGTGATAATGATAAAAGAGGATAAGAAAAAGAATGCTTGATTTCCAGTTCAGCAGGTTTGATAGAACACTTTTCAAATGAGAGTTGATAAGTAAATTCTCTCTCCCTCCCAAAAATTTTAAAAGTTAAAATAAGCACAAAAAAAAAAACCAGAGGAAAAATCCAAAAAAATTTTGTATTATCTACATACTCACTGGAACATGGTTAATCTGTCAGTGTCCTGCCCCTTAAATAGAAATAATTCCATCTCTTCCCAATCCCAGCCATAAACCATCAATTCTGGAGAGCTACACATTAACATCTCCATCACAATTTTAAGAGTTCCTTTAGTGGTTTCCTGTCTAAGCTGTTAATTTTGGGGGGAATTGATGTGGGTACAAATTGTCACAAGCACTTTTCTTATCCCTCCATCTCAACTGTGCATCCTCAGTCATCAATATAACACCAACCGTAGCCTCCTAGATTTTCACAGTTACCAGGAACATGGATAATAAGCCTCCACGAGGTTTCTGGTGACAGCACACCCCGTGAGCACAGCCCGTAACCACATTAGGACTATAGACCCAAACAAGACCCTGGTTGGCTGACCAGACACAGACATCAAAATGGCCTCAGGTAGCAACATAGGTCACTCACATCATGATGGGCCCTGGTAGTAACATAGCCCACAAACATAAACATGGGTTCAGGCTACAATACAGACCAAGACATAAGTGTGTTCCTTGGTGACAACACACAGCATGGATCTCAATACTAATCTGGCCTCAGTAGAAACTCCAACCCAGACACAGCCCTCAGTATGGACCTGGATATCACCATGGCCTCAGGAGATTGCTACTCATTGAAATATTTTCTCTAGCGTGTAATAGGTAGACTCACTAGACTGAGGACGACATGTAGAGCTGACACATTTAAGATTCACAAGTTCCCTCCCCAATGTTATAGAAGTAGTAAGTACTGTCTGAAAAGAAGACTCATCAAAGACCTGAACTACCTGGAAGCTATTTTCCACTGTTTTGCTGCTTAAAAGAGAACTCCTTAGTTTTAGCTTTAATTAATTTTCACCCATGTTCGGAAGGACACTTTATTATTGTTGCTGCCTTTGTGTTTTCCTAACTCATGTAACTTTTCATGTATATTTTTGTAAGTAGCTAGATATACTATTGATTTACCAATCTGGATTGATGGAATTGTTACACTGGTTAGTCTTTGGTTTCCTCTCTTGAGTTAAAAGACATTTATGCCATGTGCCCAAAGAAAAAGTTTTTCAATGCATAATAACTGAGTGGTATGAACAAGTCTTCAAAGTATTACATTATTTGAGAAAGGTAGTCTTTAAGATTTGCATGTTATATGGTCACACTTTTATGATAAATGTAAAATGTTAAAATTTGAGTGATAAATAGTAGAGTGGTACTATTTATCTGTGGATTAAGTAATGAGGTTAGATTGAAGCTAAATGGAATTAGTGTATCTGAAACCTGACTATTGTTTCACCTAAATTATATATGTATATATGCATGCATATATGAAAATTCATAGAATTGTGCATTAAAGAATAAACCAATATTGCTTTAATAGTTTTTATATAGACTGAAACTATGCCAATTTATTTTAATATATATTTTCAATCTCATTTTCAAAGGAAATAAACTGCATTCAAATATCAGAAATTATAGTGGAATATTTGGTGTATAGATATTTCTAGCATAGGCCATAAATTATTTGTTGATAAAACTACTTTAATAATTTTATGAGTATAAGTGAGCTCAGCAAAACCACTGAATTAGACCTATACAGATAGGTGAAAAATGCAGCTTATTATGGAAGAAGCTTTCAGACTGTATTATGGGAATAGATATCAGTAGCTTGGCAGGAAAATAATTAGTTGTTTTCCTGACAAATAGAAACCTGAATCAGCTGTCCAGGGAGTGTTGAGTTTACTTTTTCTCTGTTTTTTCCCATAAGAATTCTTCCGTTTACCTGCAGGAATCCTTCCATTTACTCAGTAAGAATCTGTCCTATGTGGGGCCTGTGCTGCCATTCTAGGACATTGTCAGCAGCATGACCATATATGGCCTGCTTTTTCCCTAACAATTTAGTCTTTCATTGTTCATAAGGACAACAGTAGTCATCTTCGGATTACTTTTTGCTGTTTAGGGGGTAATGTATACAATGCTAGTCTAAAGCAGAGATTCAAGCTGGCAAACAGCAGTAGGAGACCTGAGGAAACTTGTTCAGGAGCCTCTGGTTAACTGTATGGTTATTTCAGTAATTGTCTCTTTAAAGAACCTGAGAATGCATGGAACAATGGTTATAAGAATTATGGATATTAGAGGGTCAAGGAAAGAATGAAGCCAAGAGGCCAAGGAAGTCCCCATTTTGGAGTCAGCCACTTCAGGGCATCATATGTAAACACGGCTCACATAAGATTTTATTTTTTACCTTCTACTTGTAGAAATTGATTTATGTTGTGTCAACACTCTCTATTGAGAAAGAATGGCTGCCATCTTTTTAGTGGTCAGCAAGTCAAAGGTTCTATGGCTGTATATGACCACTAAGGTTATGAGGTGAGTTGGTTTTAGAGTAGCTGACTCCTGGATGATGTTTCTCAGATGAATGGATATCTTCTGGAAGAGATATAAACTATGTTCCAGTCTCCCCACTCCCTATAGTCCCTAATGAATCTGTCAGACTCATTGTAATTGTGACTCCCAGAGTCACTGCTTGATATCTCCTTGTGTGTTGCTTGGAAAAGAGTTACCATTTTTTCCTCACTGTTGAGGATGGGATAATCACAGACCATGTGTTCAAGTATCTATGCATCCGTAGATTTTAGAGGGGTGCCAGAAGAGGGTTCCTTCTGAGGATATTAAGGGTTTTGTGACTGAGGTAGACACAGGTAGAAGGAGGGAAAAGTGAAGAATGGCTATTGAAAAGGCAATAGCTTAGTGTTTCTAGAGGATAGAAAGGTACTAGTAGAGAGGAAGGGTAAGCAATAGTCTCAGAGTTGCTGAGTATTAAGTTTAGAGTTATGTTTGTGAGGCAAGAGGCTTCCACAGAGGATTACTGCAAGGGAATTCAAAGGAAGATCTGGGTTCTCTTGAAAGTTACTTTGTATCTCCATAGATGTGTGAAAGTCTAAGGGTGGCTATCCATAAAGGTGGGATTAAAAGAGGATTCCTTAAGCTTTGCGAATTCTGAGCTTGATATTTCTTATGAACTCTAGTACAACGTCAACAAGTGTTTTAGGTGTTTGAAAAACCTAAAAAATTTTTCCCCTCTGGTAGAAGCCCCCAAACTACAGATGTATGTTAGGAAACTGATGCTAAGGTTGAAGTCTGCCATTACCAGACAGCCCTGAGCTCTTTGCAAAATGGTGGACTCCATTTCTCAGCAGAGCTTCATCTTCTCTAGGGGACCCTAGACCCTACATCAAATACATGAGGAATGTCATATGGTCTTGTACCTGAGATGCCAAGAAAGCCTTCCCATGCTAATGAGGCATCACAGTACCTTAACCTTCAGACAATGACCTTTACCCACCATGGATATTCTCACCTTCTTCCCCAAAACTATTTAACCCTTGGTTCACCTGAATAAAGTGTACATGCACAAGCTGTATAATTGAATACTGTCTAAGAGAGCTATTTCATTGAACATCATCTGAAAGAACTGTAATATTAAAGATCTGTAACACTGAAATGTCCAGAGGAGAGCTCCCTTCCTGGCATCCACTGCAGGACCAGGGGACTGCTGATCTATCCATTCCAAACATTGTTTCATGCTTTCCTCTGTGTTGTTTATTAGAGTTCAGACACACCAAGGAAGGACATGAACCACTGAACTCTGTTCTACTCCATCCTTCCCCATTTGGTGTACAGCCTTGTATTTGGACTCCACAGGGGAAGAAGAAGAAAAAACAACCACAGAAACACAGAACACAGAACACAACACAGAGCACAGAACAGATCAATGACTTTGATCCTCTAGATCCATTTGTAATCCAACATGACTCAGATAGTGAAATGACCATGCTTGAGTTATTGGAGAGGAATGAAGTGATCTCTAGCCTTAGGATGGTCAAACCTTCCCATATGGACTCACTTTTTAAGCTTTGGTTTCTTTGATCATAGGGAGAGTAAACTTATTTCGATTAGCATAGAAGGAAAGGGGAGTATAGAGACATGGTTGACTGTGCAGGCTGCATGAAAATCAGAATAATGTAAACATATGAAGCATATTTTGAGTAGGGACCTAAAGTTAAAGAGTTTAGGGAAATCTTCATCTTGGGCATATATTTAAAAGTCAGATGCTTGGTGACTGGTTGGGTGGAAAGGATTCCCAAGATCAGGGAAAGAACATAATCCATCCTAAGTGATAGCTAGTAGATGAGAAAGGCTAATGGTCTTTTTACCTAGCAGGAGAACTTATCAAACTGGGGGTCCAGAGATCACTTGAGCAATATAAGATGGATCCAGTCTGCCAATCTCTGAAGTTTGGTTATAGTTGGTATGAAGAAAAAGAGCAAATCTGTTTCCATTTGGTATGTGCTCACATCAATCAGGGAGAACCCTTTAGTCTGTAAGTACAATGATTTGGGTGATAATATCAGTGGAAATCTGAGGGAGAACAAGATCAGCCTGTTTCTGGAGCAGGTGTCTTATGCAACTGAAAGAAGGTAATTAACCATGAAGTAGACCTGGTTCCAGAGGAGGTAAATAGAGAAAAGTTTGTTCATTTATTATTTCAAATATAGATGTGAAAGAAAGGAACATGGGGTTTAGCTCATACATGGATTAAGGCTAGAGGTAGTTGTTGAGTACACAGAAGATAATGTACACAAGAATGTTTTTATAGATATTTCTTAATAAGACCATTAGTCTCTTCAACTTTCCCAATGACAGTAGGAGGTAATAGGGGATGTGAAGTTGCCAATGTACCTCTAAGGCCCTTGAAACTGACTGAGTAACTTTGCAGATGACCGCTGGGCTATTTTCTGATTGTGTGGGTCTTAAAAGTCCATGTCTGGGCAAAATATCATTCATGAGGTAAACTTATGCAGTCTTAGCCATAGTAGGGAAAGCTTCTGCTCATTCTGAGAAAATGTTTACCATAAGAAGATGTTTAATTTATGGTTTTTTCTTGTTAGGAAGCATACGTGTATGATCTATCTGCCAGTCTTGCACAGGAAGATTAACCCAAAATTGGTGTTAAATTGAAGGAAGAAGTGGATTGCCAATCCTCTTCTGGGGAGGTCTGAATGCAGGTGGAGTATCCTCAGGTGATATCCATAAGAAGGTCAAAAAGGCTGGGGTAGAAGGAGAGGGGTAGGAAGAGGTAGTAAAGACATGCAGGACTAAATGTGAAAGGACTTGTGAATAGGTATCAGGAAGAATTTTGCCCTAGCTTCATGGAGTAAATATGTGTCTTATAGACGAATCCAGACTTGGAGATCCATAATGGCTCACATGGAGTAAACAGCCTCTCAGTGGGACTCAGAAGATGTAAGTGTTAAGTTTGGAAGTGTCGTGATGGAAATGGAGGAAGCTGAATGGAGTTTTAGCTCACTTCTTAGCAGTCTTGAAAGCAAAGGAATTTTTCAATGCTATATCGTTCATAGGATCTTTGTAATCTTAAAAGTGAATAACCATTACCTGGTTGGAAGATAAGAGGATTTTAAGCAACTTTAGAATTGGAGGACTGTTGGTAATGGATACACTCTTGGTGATAAAGAAGTACCTCTGGCCGGGTAGTGGTGGTACATGTCTTTAATCCTAGCACTTGGGAGGCAGAGACAGGCAGATTTCTGAGTTTGAGGCCAGCCTGGTCTACAGAGTGAGTTCCAGGACAGCCAGGACTACACAGAGAAACCCTGTCTTGAAAAAAGAAAAGAAAAGAAAAAAAAGTACCTCTCTTGCCAAATGAATTGTGGTGGTATAGGATTTGGAAAGCATATTTGTAATATTTGTATCAGATAATGGTCTTATATAGTAGTATAAAGCATTTGGTAATGTCTTGAAGAGCTAGAGCAGGAGCTTTAGGTATATGTCTGGGAGGTGAGACAGGCTTAGTAGGGTCTAGGAGTTCAGTTGGTTATATCTTGACTGCTTCATAGAGGGGGTGTGCAAGAAGAATAAAGTTTGAAAACTAGATTCAGAAACACCCTTCCAGGCCTATGAAGTGGGGGAATCTCGTCTTTGGATTTTGGAGGTCTGAAGGTGTGCAGGTATTAACAGTGATCAAGAGTGAAGTTACAAATGTTAGGGGATAAGAAAAAAGTCTATGTACTTGACATAGAAAATTGAAAGTTGAACTTTAGGAAGAATGAGCTTATATTCTTTGTTTTCTAGTAAATGGAGAAGTTGAGCACAATGTTCTGACAATGAAAGCAAGTAGCAAATTAACTGGGTTTTTTTTTTGTTTTGTTTTTTTTTTATTTTTTAAATCTACACTTGCTGTGGTAGTTAGTCCTAAAAACTCATTGCAGAAAAATAAAATGAGCACAAATTTTAGAATCCTCCTTATTTTTCTGTGTTATTCTCATACATACATACACAAGCAAATATAACCTATCAATAGCATAACCCATAGAATCATGGAAATGTTATTGATCCTTTATTTATAAGGCATGTCTTTCAAAAGAGATTAGGTAGAGACATTCCTTGTTCTCCAAACTTGTAAAATTATTGCATATGGTTGTAGTTTGACTTTTACAAGGAAAATAGTTTTCTTATTTACCAATCTTCAATACTATATTGTGAGATTCTCTTGAAAGACAAAATATCTGTAGGTTACTTCTACATCTAGGTATTTTATTTAAATACTTTAACTGTATTTGTTTGAATATTTAGGTAAGCATTGAAGATAATATCCATATATCTTCTATGGATATAGTTTACTAGAATTGGAGAAGTATATTACTGCATTCATCATTAATTTATGTTGAGGTTTGTAAATATGAGATAAATGCAATGAGTGTAAACACCATAGATAAAGAAGCCTCATTCCCTCTATTTCTCAACAAGTACCATTTGATAGCCTATGAACAGTAGTTTTCTTCTTTGTGTTAAACCTAATAATCATTCTATGAAACATTAACTGTCATTTATAAATATATTACAATTTATTGTCTACTATCCTTGATGAATTTCAGTTGCTAATTATATCCTAGATTTCTTGTGTTACATTTCCTGAAACTTGTCAATGTGCTGCTACACTACATCTACAAATCTTTTACATTGCTATGTCAGCAAAGTACTACAATTTGTTGAGTATGTACTAATAGAAAACATTTTCTTCTTCAAATATGACATGTGTAGTATTACTTCCATCTGCAGTATTGTCAGGGGTGTAGTTTTTGACCTATAATGCATTACCTGCTTGACTTATTTCAGAGTTGTTTATTACTGATAACATATTTTTCTCCATACCATTTATCCTGTCACTGCTTTAAAACTGTAAATGGTGCGGTAAACCTGGGATTTTCCAGCAGCTTGTGTACAAAATGAAAGCAACTATTTCAAGTTACATCCCATCTTATCAAGAACCTTTATAGTAAATTTTCAGAATGTGTGAATAAACAGCAATATCACATAAGACAAGTCTGTAATGAGCCTTGTGAACATTGAGTTCCTTTCTTACTAATTAGATCTACTGCTCACAACAGGCAAATCAAAATAAGCATATCATATTTTAACAAAGAAAATATATTTTAAAGACAGAAAACTATTTTATTTTCACAAAGAACATATCAAGATTATATACATTTTGTACTTCTGTGGGAAATCAACGTATCATTATATTGCTAATATAATTTTCACTTGTCAATAAAATACAGTGTGTTCCATAATAGGTATTTCTTCGTTAGTTTGCCATCATGTAGAAATAGTCTCATATTATTGATTTGTTAATTCAAGTCCACAAAACTGAATTAAGTTTTGAGAAAATAAAATAAAAACTCCATTCACATAATCCCAAAACCCAATTCAGTGCTCTCAGTATAACTTTCATAACTTAAGTGTGGGCAGTATGATAAGATATGAAGATTTAGCTTTATGAAACAGCTTAAATTACATATACTTTCAAAATGTTATCATAATTTTTGGTTGTGTAAGAATTATTTCCGTGAAGTAGCGATAATAACATTTATACCTCTTTCACTATATCCCTTTCCATGACAGAGTACCAGAGACTGATTCATTCAAATTTTTCTCACATTATTTTTAAAAATTCCCATACAATATATTTAGATCTTAATTTTTCCCCTCCTTGAAGTCCTCCCAGATATGCCATCTCCCTACTAACCCAACTGAATACTATTTATTAATCACTGTCCCTCTTAAATAACAACAACAATAACAACAGCAGCAACAACAACAAAACCCTAAAAACAAAACAAAAGCCCTCTAAAATACTAAAAGTATCAAAAACAGCTTTTACTCCAACTACTTAGAAGACAGATGCAGGTTAATCTCCAAGTTTGAAGACAGCCTGTTCTACAGCATTGGTCTCAGGACAGCTAGGGTTACTGAGAGATACCCTGTCTCAAAAAACAAAAACAAAACCAGAAACAAACAATCACCAAACTTCAAAAGAAAACAAAGCAAAAAACGCATATGGATTTCCCATTGTATTGGACATGAGACCTGCCATAGAGGGTGGTTGGTATACTCAGTATCATTGTAACACAGTGAGAAGACTAGACTGATTCATTGATGGGCTTCAAATGGCCAGTTGAGGAAACTATGCTTAAGAACTGAGCAAGTCTAGGCAAGCCCTTGCAAGTCAGTTAACAGAAAAACAAACAAACAAACAAACAAACAAACCAGGCTTCAGGCGGCAAATCAGAAACTGCCCTGCCATCCGAAGCTGTCTGGCCACCTGGCCTGAGACAAGGACAATGGGTCAGCTGCAGGTTCTATACTTCCTCAGCAACAGTTTTCCAACTCCCCCAGAAACAATTCCCAGCCCTGCCAGGCCCCAGGAATGATTTTAGAATGTCCTTAGAGATAGAACCAAGATTAAAATAGAGGTCATCTACCCTTCTCTGGAATTCCTCTAATGTGCTTTAAATCCAGCCTGTGAGTTCACTTTGGGGTCTCTCGATCTTGGTAATGGGAAACCCCAGCATGCTGGACTTCTACAGAATAAAAAAACTCTTTGTGTTTACAGACTATTTGAGTTCTTTAGAAAATCATGGAGCCTTACAAAAGAAAAAGTAGCTTTTATTTCCCATAATGTATCAGTTTTAAATAACTTCTTGGTAAGGGTGGGACTTTGTATCTACTTCTTCCTCTTTTCTGTGCTGGGAATTTTGTACTTTGAATATAGGCAGGTCTTTTAAGTTCTGGTACATTCTCTGTGAGTTCATAAATCAATACTGTTTTGTCTAGAACACACACAGGAGCCAATCTAATGTAACTCACAGCAGGAACTTTATTCTATTTGAGCTGGCTTGGGCCGTACCAATGCACCACCAACATGCAGGACAGTTTTGGTGGTGGGGTGCCCTGAATGTCTATGTGGCAAGGTTTTATAGTAAGCAGCAAGCAGGGAGTATGCATGCAAACATCTAATTGGAAAGCTATTGTGGACTTTAACATAATTGGCTGCTACTGGGAGTCGTATGATAAACTTAACTTCTGCTCCATTATGCATTGGTTAGGCAGGAGGTGGGCTTGTAACCTTGGGGTGCAGGTTAGTTGAGGGATTAACCTAGAAACACTGTTCTTGTTGAGGGTGTAACCTGGAAATGCTGGTCTTGTTGGGGATTAGCCTAGAGACTGGAGCTAGGCTTTGTTGGGGGCAACTTGGAAGCTAATGCTAGGTACTAGCATGTAAATTTGCTTGAGTTCAAACTTAGGTCAGGTTCTCTAAAATGGAATCTGAACTTAAAAACTTTGACATTTCACTTGGAGTTACCTACCACCTCTGACTCTAACAATCTTTCTATTTTCTCTTTTACATAGATCCCTGTGCTTTGATAGAAATGATTTAATATAAACATCTCACTTAGGACTGAGTCCCTCCCTCTCTGTATGTTTTCTAGTCGTAGATTTCTGCATCAACTACCATTTATTGTAGGAAAAGAACATTTTTGGATGATCTCTAAGTATAGCAATATGTTAATTGGAGTCATTGTATTACTATGTTTCTTTATCAGACTAATATAAATATTAATTTTTTTTTGCAAGATCTGTCTCAGTTTTGGGCCCCAATTCATGTAGGAAGATGTAAATTTAATAAAAATGTTCCTGGTTCCTTCTGTAATATTTGTGCCACTAGTACTCCATTATATCTTTTCAGGAGATCATTATTGTAGGTTGCAGGTTTTGGAGCTGCGTGATATTGATGATTACTTGTTCCTCTAGTAGCATGCAACTTCCTTTCCAACATCATTAATATTAATCTGTATGTGAGAAGTTTCTAGTATGATATCAGCTTAATTTCCCCCTTTTCATGACATAAGTAAGTATAGTTCTTATCAATAGAGCCTTACTATTAGGTTATGAAGGGTAACCAGTAGCTCTTGCAACATCATGTGATGTTTAAGGGGAGGTCTGTGGGAAACCATTTCTTAAATGAGTCAACAAAATATAACTCATTCTTGGCAATATGGGTTTTATTTGATTGCATAAGATATCTAGTTGAGGCATTATCTCCCTCATTATATGATGACTCCATCTAAACTCTCTGTCTCTCTGTCTTTTTCTCTCTCTGTCTCTCTGTCTGTCTCTCTCTGTCTCTATCTCTGTCTTTGTCTCTCTCTCCAAGAACTTAGGGTTCTTGTTCAGAGTTTGACTGTACTTATTCCATATCACTGCTGGAACAGGTGCTGGGCTGTATGCTCTGGCGATGTGAAAGCACAGTTTGAGACACAGAAAGCCTGAGCTGGTCTGAGATTCTCCAGGCCTGTCAAGGCTGGGGCTGTGGTGTTATCAGACTCTTGGACATCCAGGTACCACTGGGAGCTGAAGAAAAGTAGTGAACAGAGTCACGCATGGGCTGGAGACAGAGCCTAGCCCTGGGCAAGTGGTGGGTAAGGGGAGCCCGAGCTTGTTTCATGGTACTTGCCCTTAGCTTGGTGGCAGCAGGCTCATGGAGACAGATGTGGCTAAGAGTGCAGAGAGGCCTTATATGAGAGACTAGGCTGTGGCTCTGTAGGCAAAGGCCTTCTTCATGGCTCCCCACAGTGTATCTCAAAGAAGAGAAGGTCCATGGGTCTAAACAGTTCGTTGTCATGGCAGAAAATGTAGCCACTTCTCAGTGTGGGCTAGAGATTAAATACCTATTGCAGGGTAAAATATCTGGGAAGGGAAGCTTATTGGTAATGGCCTCCAGTCCTCTAGATTCCTCATTAATATGGAGCACTCTGTTTTGAGCCTACATGACTGTGGTCACTTGTCCCTTCCTATTTTCTTGGTCTGAGATGTTAGGGATGCCTCATCTACATGTGGAAGGGCTGGAGGGCATTACCATTTTGTGACTGATGGCCACAAATCTCTCTATGGGAAACTGGCCATGTAACAGGCAAAGTTCCTACCATCCCTTCAGAATCTCTGGGGCTTCTAGCCTTTAGCTCGACATTACCAGACTTCCTCTCAGGGTTCACTGCCCTGCCCTGTACTCTCTCTCCATAGATATGTGTGTGTGTGTGTGTGTGTGTGTGTGTGTGTGTGTGTGTGTGTTTAAAGCACATATATTATAGTAGTAATATTCTTACATAAATTTCATGGCTTGGCTTTTGAAACTTTAGTAGGGCAGCAAGGGGAAAAAAACAAATGAAATATACAAAGAGGCATAATCTATAAGACAACTGAGGTTAGGAGAACTGTGCTCTCTGATAGAGCATCAACATCTACTGGGACAATGAAAATCTTTATCATGTTTGTTTTGTATAGTATGGGATATGTGGTGGGGTTATCTAGTCTCAGTAGGAGATATCAGCATATTTTCAGGTTGAAAAATTTAAAGAGGATGATATAGTTGCTAATTTTCATATACATTGATTGACTTTCATCTAGGTATGAGGTCTTGATCGCTCATGGATGCGCTCATGTCAACAATATGCATTCACTCACATCTTCACTCACTGGGGTTTGCTACTTCTGTCTTCAAGGTTTACAAAGGCTTTTCAAAGGGTCTTTAGTTTTACTTGTCCTTCTCCATATTCTGTATTTTACCTTGCCCTCCCAGCTCCTTTGTCATTTAATAATCACCTTTTCCATATGATGAAAATGGCTAAGAAAAGTTCAATATCCTAAGGCATCAGGAAAATAAATATTAAAACTAATTAGTGAATTTATCTTATTCCAATCAGAATTGTAGAGATGAATAAAACAGTTGACAGCACTTGCTAGTAAGGATGTGTGGGAAGGAAAACATTTATCCCCTGCTTTTGGGAGTGTAAAGCTGTGCAATTACTATAGAAATCAGTGTGAAGCTTCCTCAAAATCTGAAAATCGATCTACCACACGATCCAGTTATTCAATTTGTATAAGCCAGGGTTCTCTAGAGTAGCAGAAAGGAGGAATGAATCTCTCTAAACATATACAGAAAAGAGATTTATTAGAGTGATTTACATACTATAGTCCAGCTATTCTAACAATGGCTTCCTATGAATGAAAGGTCCAAATATCCAGTAACTGTTTATTCCATGAGTTGTGGCTCAGCTCATCTTCATTTTACAGTGGAATGCAGAAGTAGATTCAAAAGCCAGTGCAGGAATGGACTTGCTAGCAAGGTGAGAACAAGAAGGCAAAGTGTAAAGTTTTTTTCTTCTACAGCCGTATATAGGTTTCCAACAGAGCATGTGTCCCATATTATAGTAGTCTTCCAATTTCAAAGGTCTGGATTAGAAAACAGACTTCCCACTTCAAAATAAGCACAAACTTCACACAGGTGTGTCCCTCCATTATTGGGTTTCACATAACTGCAGATGTAGTCAAGTTGGCAGCCAAGAATTGCCCTCATATCATTTATGAGCATATCATCAAGGAACTCCCCATCTTACTCCAGAAATGATTGTTTATTCAGTGCTATTCTAGTCACCATATCCAGAGATCTGAAACAGCCTAGATTTCCATGAACTCATAAACAGTTAATGAAAAGGTAGTTCATTTTCACAATGGAATTTACTAATAAATGGATAGAGTTTAAAAAATTATCCTGAGATAAATAAGGTTCCAAAATGAAAATAGTGCAAGTTTTTTCATGTATATGGATGATATCTTTCAAGCTGTATATATGTATACTTCAATTAGAATAATCACAAGGGTTAGGTAACTTTGAAGGGGATTGGAATGTGTGGGGTATGCTCAGTAGACATTATTTTCTATGGAAAGAGAAATAGAATATTATTTACTCCAAAAGAAAAAAAAATATTAACTCTTTCAATCAAATGATCATCAAAATCTTCAGGTGACTCAAAACTTTAATTTTTACCATCTCTTCAAATTTAATTTTATTCTTAGATTTAGAAGCATTAATCTGTTGATCATTTATTACATGAGTTGTATCTTTTTGTTTCTTTCTTTGAAAATAGTTCACTGATACAATTGTAAAATTTTTACAAAAACTGTAGTTTTAAGTAAAGATTTATTTATCCTTACAAAATGATGATTGAAACAACTCAATGTTGCTGCATTCTTTTAGATAAGAATTTTGGGAAATTTGGATTGGCATATTCTTATTTCAGAAATAGTTTAACATTAAATGACAGGATTTATACAAGTTCTTGTCAGTAGAACCATTTTGTAACCATAGGTTTGCAGCTGGTGTAATTACAGACCAAACAGCATACACAATTTACAACAGTAATTATTCATGTGAACATAAAATTTTCTCCATTTATCCTGTAACTCCAATGGATGATACAAATCAATCTTTTATTCAAAAGTTGAAGTTAATTTATTTATACCAACTTAATGGCAAAAAAGGATAGAATGTAACTACAGTGCTACATAAAACATGTGTTGCCTTTATCATCCATTTTTGTAGCTTTAATACTCAATGGTTGTTTATTAAAGAGGTTATTTCAAAAAAATTATTTTATATTTATTCTCTCAAGATGCATTTGTGGCCATTCTTTACAAAATTTAGTCTGTTCTCTCATATCTTATCATCCTAGAAAATTATAGCATTCATTCATTCAGGGGATACTTACTTGTAAAGACTATTTGGAAGACTTATTTTCAGGATTCAAGCAAACCAGGAGTCAGCTGATTGCCATTCTATAGTTACAGATTTATGAAGTATATTTTGATAGTTTAAGGATAACAACTTTGAGATATTGGATAATGGTCAATCTACCAATATTTTGAATCTGTGTCATTAAAAATATGAGGTTTTGTTAATCACTTTAAAATATTTTAATTGAGGTAAAATTATATGTTTGAGAAAAACAGAAATCTTCCACTTATTGATTAATGGGATTTTTATGATGTACTACATAAAATACATTTAGACACTTTGAATTTATTCTCAGTCACACTCCCAAGCAACCCTTTTCTATTTATCAGCATATATACTTGTATCTTTTCCAAAATTTAGACAAAGTTATCTAATCCACATATTTTTCCAGAACTCCTCATGACTGCTTTGAGCACCTAATTCTCTTAAATCAACAGGCTAAGAGTAATAATAGTGTTAGGAGGGGTGTTTGATGCAGATTACTCTGAGGAAATAGTTTTCCCACAATGGAGGTAATGAAGATTATATCTGGTGTGCAGGAGAATCTTCAGGGCATTTCTTCTGCTTTTATACTGTGTCCTATGACTGAAATCATAGAAAATGACAACAGCCTAATATAAGCACAATGACAAAGGGCTGAGATCCATTAGAAATGAAGATTTGGTTCACTCCTCCAGAAAAACAAACAAGACCTGCTGAGGTTCATGCTGAGGGTGGAAAAAATATAGAGCATGTAGTAGAGAAAGGTAGTTATAAATAACCACTAAATTTATATGACCAGTTACAGAAACAATGATTATAGTTGACATTAGTGTTTCTGTACTGTTTTGTTAAAAATACATTTGCACAAATATTTGTATTTTCTTTCCTCAGTTACTTTATTACACGATGTAACACCAATTAAGAGAATATCAATGATTTTAATACTTAAGTTTGAGATATCAAAGAAATGATCCTCATGGGGCACTGCCACCTGCAAAACTTTTATAATGTATTTGATGTTGTACCTGAGACACTTATATTATTATTGACATAATTAAGACCCTGGTTACATATAAAATGTGTTTGTGATTTTATGATGGATATTTGCATTATTTTTAGAAATCACTATGATCCCTATATTGTTGTCATTTGGAAATTAATCATGACAGAAGGAGATATGATGGTGTGGCAAATTGACAAAGGGTGGACTTGTGATGGTTACCCTAGGTTGTCAATTTAACTACAATCTGGAATAAACTAAAATTGAAAAATAGAATAAAGCCATGTGAGGGATTTGTGCCTAATCTGTAGTAAGCAGATTCACTTTTAATCCAGATCATTGAGACAGGATGACACATGTATTTAATCTGTATCCTGAGATGGGAGACAAAGACCTTTAATCTGGGCTATACCTTCGGGTTGATGCCTACATAAAGACATGGAAGAAGGAATCGTTCCTTTTTGTGTGTATTCTTGCTCTTATTTTGCTAGAAAATCCATTCCTTCACTTACATTAGATACTACTTCCTTGGAATTTGAGATTTACTGAAGACAGCAGAGACATCTTGTTGTCTAGTGGAATGAGCAACTCTGGATTCTTGGATGTTCTGTTGACAGCCAGGCATTGGACTGGAGCCACTAATTCATAGTAATAAATCCCCAATGTAATATAACATAATATAAATGTGTTTGAATACATGTGTGTTCATTCTATATGTGCTGTTACATTAGAAAACCATGACTAATACACTTTTATACACTCTTATTTTATATTAGCTTTAACAGTGTTTTGACATTAGCCTTATATATTGTCATTCTTTTTTACTGCTGAGTTCTTAAAACATCTTTTCAAATATTTGTTGGCTAAAACTGTGTGCATTTCTTTAAAGTCTGTATTTTCTAGTTCCACCCATTTGCTTACAAATCTCATGATGTCCTCATTCTCATAACTGAATAGTATTCCATTGTGCAAATGAATCACATTTTCTGAAGCCATTCTTGATTTGTGGGACATATGGGTTGTTTCCAGTTTCTGGCTGTCACAAATAAGGCCACTATGAACAAAGTACAGCATATGTCCTTGTGGTATGGTATGGCATCTTTTGGGTATATGCCCAAGAGTGGTATAGCTGGGTTTTCAGGTAGATCTATTTCCATTTTTCTGAGGAACCTCCAGATTGATATCCAGAGTGGATGTATCAGTTTGCAATCTCACTAACAATGAAAGTGTGTACATTTTTTTCCACATCCTTGCCAATATGTGCTGTTACTTGAGTTTTTGATCTTAGCTATTCTGATTGGTTTAAGGTGGAATCTCAGTGACATTTCGATTTGCAATTCCCTTATGCCTATGAACTTTGAATATTTCTTTACCCACAGACAAAAATTCTGACTCAGATTTGTCCCTGTCTAAAAAAAAACTGCTGAGACAAAAATGGAGAAGAGACAGACTGAGGGAAAAGTGGTCAAGTGGCCAGCCCAACTTGGCATTAATCTCAAAGGGAGGATCCAGGACTTGACACTATTACTGATGTTATAGTGCTTACATACAGTAACATAGCATGGCTGACCTCTGAGGGGTCCAACAAGCAGCTGACTGAGACAGATGTAGACACTTATACCTACCAATCAGACAGATATCAAGAATCCTTGTGGTTGAATTAGAAAAAAAGCTACAAGAAGCTGAGGAGGAAGGCAACCCCATAGGAAGACCAGTAGCCTCAACTAACCTGGATGCCTGATATCTGTTAGATACTGAGCCACCAGCTAGGCAGCACATGTGAGCTGGACTGAGGCCATAGATAAACATAAAGCATAGGAATGCCTGGTCTGGTCTCAGTGGGAGAAGAAATGCCTAATCGTAGAGAGACTGGAGATCCTAGCAAGTCAGGAGGCCTGGTGGGGTGGGGCAATGGCTGGACTGTAAAAGAAATAAAAGTAACAAAAACCATCTGTATTTTATTCTGCTGGGGTTTTTTTTGTGTGTATGTGTTTGTTTTGATGGAAATATTATACTCTTTTTTTATTATAGCTGTATAGATTATTTTTAAGGTATTATAATTCCAATTTAGTTTCTTTTCTTCCCAATTATTATTGTTTTGATATGAACCATTTCATAAAAAATTATTTATTGTCATCCTAGACAATAGCAGCTAGGTATTACAATTAAGAAGTGATATTATCATGAAAATGCTAACTTTATCAATAAATTGATTTTATCAGTTTAATGGTGTAGTAAAAGATGGTTCATTTTAGAAAATGTGGTTCATTGGAGTCATGATATCAAAGGATATATCTTGTCCCCAGTTTATTACTTCCTCTTTACAAACTGGTTCTCATAGGGTAAGCAGCTCTTCTATGCTGCAATATTCTGTTTCACCCTAAATACTGAAATGATAGGATCAACAATAGATTGAAACTTTTTAAGATTTTAACCAAAATAAATTTTATTCCATTTAAGTTATTTTCTTATATATTTTGTCACAATTGTGGAATACTAAGTAATACATTTATAAGCTCATTTCTTTTGTACACTAATTTGTTAAGATAAATTTTATGTTAATTTTCCTTTATTAAGTCCAGATTTCCTTTAGTATATATTGATTGCACCAATAATTTTTTTTATTATTACACTTTCAAACATGCATGTACTTTCATCATATGAAGCTCCTTTAAACCTTTAACTCTTTCTTCTATTAAAACTACCCTAGTTTCTATTATATTAGTTTCATCTCCTTTTTTCCTCCCCTAGATTTGATGGATAATAGATAAAACATGAAACAGTTGTCTTTCTCAGTCTAGCTTATTTAAATTAATAAGATGATTGCCAATTCCATCCATTTTACTGAAAATTATATAGATTTGGCCTTCTGTGTGGAATGATGTTTTAATATGTTATTAAATTTCTACATTTAATTGCTATATTTAATTGATTTATATATAAACATAAATAAATTTATATATTTGTTAATATTTTGAACACCAGAAAAGCAAGACTTGGATTTAAAATCACATCTCATGATGATGATAGAAGACTTTACAAAGCACATAAATATCTCCCTTAAATAAACACAAGAGAACACAGGTAAACAGGTAGAAGCCCTTAAAGAGGAAACACAAATATTCCTTAAAGAATTACAGGAAAACACAACCAAATAGGTGAAGGAATTGAACAAAATTATCCAGGATCTAAATATGGAAATAGAAACAATAAAGAAATCATAAAGGGAGAAAACACTGGAGATACAAAACCTAAGAAAGTGATCAGGAGTCATAGATGCAAGTATCACCAACAGAATACAAAAGATAGAAGAAAGAATCTCAGGTGCAGAAACATTGACACAACATTCAAAGAAAATGCAAAATGCAAAAAGCTCCTAACCCAAAACATCCAGGAAATCCAGGAAAAAATGAAAAGACCAAACTTAAGGATAATAGGTATAGAAGAGAGTACAGAATCCCAACTTAAAGGGTCAGTAAATATCTTCAACAAAATTATAGAAGAAAACTTCTCTAACCTGAAGAAAGAGATAGGTATAAATATACAAGGAGCTTACAGAGCTCCAAGTATATTGGACCAGAAAAGAAATTCCTCCTGTCACATAATAATTAAAACACCAAATGCACAAAACAAAGAATATTAAAAGGAGTAAGAAAAAAATTTCATGTAACATATAAAGACAGACCTATTAGAATTACACCAGACTTCTCAACAGAGACTATGAAAGCTAGAAGATTCTGGGCAGATCTCATACAGACCCTAAGAGAACACAAATGCCAGCCCAGACTACTATACCCAGCAAAACACTCAATTACCATTCATGGAGAAAACAAGATATTCCATGAAAAACCAAATTTATACAGTATCTTTCTACAAATCCAGCCCTACAAAGGATAATAGATGGAAAACACCAATACAAGGAGAGAGACTATAGCCTAGAAAAAGCAAGAAAGAAATCTTTCAAAAAAACACAAAAGAAGATAGACACAGAAACATAAAAATAACATTGAAAATAACAGGAAGCAACAATCACTATTCCTTAGTATCTCTTAACATCAATGTACTCAATTCCCCAATTAAAGGGCATAGACTAACAGACTGAATACATAAACAGGACTCAGCATTTTGCTACATACAGAAAACACACCTCAGTGTCAAAGACAAACACTACCTCACCATAAAGGGCTAGAAAACAATTTTCCAAGCAAATGGTCCCATGAAACAAGCTGGAGTAGCCATTCTAATATTGGATAAAATTGACTTTCAATCAAAAAAGATAAGGAAGGACATTCATCCTTATCAAAGGAAATATTTAACAAGAGAAATCTCAATTCTGAACTTCTATACTCCAAATGCAAAGGCACCCACATTCATAAAAGAAACTTTAGTAAAGTTCAATGCACACATTGCACCTCACACAAAAATAGTGTGAGACTTCAACAAACCACGCTCATCAGTGGACAAATCATTGAAACATAAACAAGGACAGAGTGAAACTAACAGAATTTATGGACCAAATGGATTTAACAGATATCTACAGAACATTTCATCCTAAATCAAAAGAATATACCTTCTTCTCAGCACCTCATTGTACCTTCTCCAAAATTGATCATATAATTGGTCACAAAACAAACCTCTACAGATATAAGATTAAAATAATCCCTTGTATCCTATCAGATCACTACAGATTAAGGCTGGTCTTCAACAGCAACTAAAACAACAGAAAGACCACATACACATGGAAGCTGAACAATGTTCTACCCAATGATAACTTGGTCAAGGAAGAAATAAAGAATGAAATTAAAGACTTTTTTTTAGGATTTAATGAAAATGAAGGTACAACATACCCAAACGTATGGGACACAATGAAAGCAGTGTTAAGATGAAAACTCATACATCTGAATGCCTCCAAAAAGAAACTGGAGAGAGCATACACTAGCAGCTTAAGAGCATACTTGAAACCTCTATTACAAATAGAAGCTAATAAACCCAAGAGGAGGAGAAGGCAGGAAATAATCAAACTCAGGGCTGAAATCAACCAAGTAGAAACTAAAAAAACTATACAAAGAATGAAGAAAACCAGGAGCTGGTTCTTTGAGAAAATCAACAAGATACATAAACCCTTAGCCAGACTAAGCAGAGGGTACAGAGACAGTATCCAAATTAACAAAATCAGAAATTAAAAGAGATATATAACAATAGAAACTGAGGAAATTTATTAATATATTGTTATTGATGAAAATGTGGCTGATTCCCCAACTTGCTTATCTAGATAATGTTGAATAAATATGAACATGTAGTTATCACTATAGTAAGGGATAGTTGGAGGGAATGCTTGTAATCAAAGAAAAACTTTTTAGAAAATATGGTAGTACTACTTTTTCCTGTTTGAGGAAACTCCACAGTAATTTCCATATTGTCTGAATTCATTTTTATTCCCACAAGCAGTAAACTATATTTTCCTTTCCCCCTAGAGCTTCACTGTCATTTGTTGTATGCTTTCTTTATGATATTCATTTTGACTGAGGTGAAATGGAATTTTAATGCTCTTTGATTTATGTTTCCTGTGCTCATATATTGAATTTTGTCAATTATCCTTGCCTTTTAAGGTTCTCTATTTTATTTATTTCTTTGACATTTACTTTTACAGTGCTTGTCTGCACTTTGGGTATAGTTTTTTCTCTCTGCCCTAGTTCCTGAGAATGCAGGAATTACTTTTTAAGTGAGATAATTCTACTTTGCTGATAATATTATTTGTTTAAATAAATTTCCTATTTAAATCTGCCATTGGTATATCCCAGTAATGTTCATATATGATGTATCCATTTTAATTTTGCTCAAGAATATTTAAAACTTTTCAGGTTCTGTAATGCCCTATTGAGTGTTATGAAGCATGTTTAATTTCCAAGTACTTAGGCATATTCTAGGTTTCCTCCATCTACTTGGTACATTCAATGTATACCAAAGGAAATATCGACTTAAAAACTAAAACACAAAATTTATCTAAACAAACTAGTACACAGAAGAAAGGAACCAAATGTCTTAGAGATAATATATGTGTGAGAAATTCATAGATAATATCATGATTTCCAGTTCCTGAACTTTTTTGAAAATATATTTGATATTATTTGAATAATTTTATGTTTCCTAATGCTCTTAATGCTGACCTGATGTAGACTATGTAAAATATTTCTTACACAATTTACAAAAACATATATCCTGCACCTATTAAAAAAGATATTCAATTAAAATCTTTCACTCCACATGGCGTATCTATATCTATACATATCAGATTAAGTCTTATGCTTAATTGTAGATATTTTAACTCAAATATTCATATTCCTGAAAGTAAAAGATTGATATTTATTGGTATGTATTGATATATTTGATATTATAATGCAGTCAACTCTCATGGTACAAAGATTAATTTTTTAAATGTATAAGCAGTCATGTTTTAGGTAAGTATATTTAATGTAGTTATAAAATTCTGTTGTTCTTTTGGCCACATTATCATTATATAATGTCCTTTATTGCTTCTCTTGTATTTTGTGACTAGAATCTGTTTTGTTTGTCTATATAGAATCATTGCACATGCAATCATTTCTAGATTAGTAATGCCATCACTTACAAACCAGTATCTTTTTATAACATTTTCATTTATTTGCTGTATGTGTTTATATGTGGGTTTGTTTGCATAGTCTGTAATCTGTAGAGTTCAAAGGCAACTTGTGTGAGTCAATTTTCTTTATATATTATACAAATACATAGGTATCAATCTCTGTCAGGCTTGTCAGAAAGTAACTTGGCCCACTGACTCATCTCACCAGCCTAACAAATAGTACTTTCAGAAACATAGAGCTAGATAACTTTTATTAATTTGGTCAGATACTCTGTCCTTAAACTTGAAAATTTACTTCATTTATATTCAAAGTACATATGAATGCGTATGAAGTTATTCAAATTTGTTCTCTATATGTGGTTTGTAGACCTTCCAGTCCTTTGTCTTTTAATATTTTTGTATGTCACACATCTCAGGATAATAATTTTAAATATTATTTGTAACCAAAATCAACTTACTTTATACATTTATAATTGTCTTAAGAGAGATCAACTATTAGTAAAATACTTTCATGTTATTTTTTCTGGAATACTTTTGATCTCTTCCTTTCTGACATTTGCTGAACATAGCATTCATGATTGGCAGCTGTATTCCTTACTAATTCTAAATATTGATTCTCACACTCTTCTATCCTATTACTACTGGTTGATCATGATCATGATCAACCAGTGTCTGATACAATTACTGTTTTGTTCATGATATACATGTAGTTCTTGATAAACATATGATGCCATTTTTTATTGGATATTTTCTTTATTTACATATCAAATGTTATCCCCATTCCTGGTTTCCCACCTCCCAAAATCCCATATCTCATTACCCACCCACATATTTCCACCTCTTTGCCCTTGACTTCCCCTAAACTGGGACATCTCTTGAGCCTTCATAGGACTGAGGACTTCTTGTCCCATTGATGCCTGATAAGGCCATACTCTGCTACATACGAAACTGGAGCCATGGGTCCCTCCATGTTTACTCCTTGATTGGTTTCTTAGTCCCCAAGAGCTCTGGAGCGTCTGGAGGGTTGATATTTTTATTCTTCCTATGGGGTTTCAAACCCCTTCAGCTTCTTCAGACCTTTCTCTAGCTATTCCATTGGGGACCCTGCACTCAGTCCAATGGTTAGCTTTGAGCATCCTCTGTAAGGCTCTGGCAGAGCTTCTTAGGAGACAGCTATATCAGGTTACTTATAGCAAGTACTTCTTGACATCCACAATAGTGCGTAGATTTGGTGACTGTATATGGGATGAATGCCCAGGTGAGACAGTGATTAAATGTTTTTTTTTTCCTTCATCTTTGCTCTATATTTCATCTCCATATTTGTTCCAATGAATATTTTCTTCCCTATTTTAAGCTGGACCATAGAACCCACACTTTGGTCTTCTTTCTTCATGAGCTTCATGTGGTCTGTGAATTGTATCTTGGATATTCTGAGCTTTTGAGACAATATCCACTTATCAGTGAGTTCATACCATGTGAGTTTTTTGTGATTAGGTTATCTCAATCAGGATGATATTATAAAGTTCCATCCATTTGCCTAAGAATTTCATGAAATCATTTTTCTTAGTAGCTGAATAGTACTCCATTGTGTACATGTACCACATTTTATGTATCCATTCATCTGTTGAAGGACATATTGGTTCTTTCCAGCTTCTGGATATTTAAATAAGGCTGCTACGAACATAGTGGAATATGTGTTCTTTTTACATGTTGAAGTGTCTTTTGGGTATATGCCCAGGAGTGGTATAGCTGGGTCCTCAGGTAATACTTGTCCAATATTCTGAGGAATGGCCAGACTGATTTCCAGAGTGGAGTACCAGCTTGCAAGACCACCAACAATGGAGGAGTGTTCCTCTTTCTCCACATTCTTGTCTCCATATCCATGGTCATCTGACTTTTTGATCTTAGCTATTCTGACTGGTATGAAGTGGAGTCTCAGGGTTGTTTTGATTTGCAATTTCCTGATTACTAAGAATGTTGAACATTTCTTTAGGTATTTAATTGGTCATTCAATATTCCTCAGTTGAAAAATTTTTTTTTTTTTTTTTTAGCTGTGTATCCCATTTTTAAAAGGGTTGTTTGATTGTCTGGAGTCTGATTTTGAGCTAATTTTATATCCAGTCACTTTGGTGAAGTTGTTTATAGGCTATTGGAGTTCTCTGGTGGAATTTTTGGGGTCAGTTATATATATGATGAAATCATCTGCAAATAATGATATTTTGACTTCTTCCTTTCCAATTTGAACCCCTTTTACCCCCTTTTGTTGTCTAACTGTTCTGGTTTGAACTTCATGTACTATATTGAAGAGAGTGGACAGCCTTGTCTAATCCCTGCTTTTAGTGGGATTGTTTCAATTTTCTCCCATTTAATTTAATGTTGGCTACTAGTTTGCTGTGTATTACTTTTACTATGTTTAGGTATGGGGCTTGAATTCTTGATCTTTCCAAGACTTTTAACATGAAGGGATGCTGAATTTGGTCAAATGCTTTTTGAGCATCTAATAAAACGATCATGTGGTTATTTTTCTTTGAGTTCTTTTTTTTTTTTTTGTATGGATTAGGTTAATGGATTTCTTTATATTGAACCATCCCTGCATCCATGCAATAAAGCCTACTTGATCTTGGTGAATGATTGCTTTGATGTATTCTTGGATTCGGTTTGCAAGAAATTTATTGAGTATTTTTGCATTGACATTCATAAGAGAAATTGGTTTGAAGTTCTCTTTCTTTACTTGGTCTTTGTGTGGTTTAGGTATAAGCGTAATTGTGGCTTCATAAAATGAATTAGGTAGAGTTCTTTCTTTTTCTATTTTGTGGAATAGTTTGAAGAGTATTGGTAATTGGTTTTCTTTGAAAATCTGATAGAATTTTCCACTAAACCCATCTGGTCCTGTGATTTTTTTGTTCAGAGACTATTAATGACAATATCTTTAGGGGTTATGCGGCTGTTTAAATGGCTTATCTAATCCTGATTTAACTTTGACACCTGGTATCTGTCTAGAAAATTGTCCATTTAATCCTGATTTTCTGATATTGTTGTAGATAATCAATATTGGATAAATAATATTGGATAATCAACGTGGATAAACAATATTGTTGTGGTGTTGAAAAGCTTGTTGATTTTCTCAAAGAACCAGCTCCTGGTTTTGTTGATTCTTTGTACAGGTCTTTTGGTTTCTACTTAGTTGATTTCAACCCTGAGTTTGCTTATTTCCTGTAATGTACTCCCCTTGGGTGTATTTGCTTCTTTTTTGTTCTAGAGCTTTCAAGCTCTAGAAGCTACAAGCTGCTAGTGTATGCTCTCTCCAGTTTCTTTTTGGAGGCACTTAGTGCTATGAATTTTCCTCTTATCACTGCTTACAGTGTGTCCCATATGTTTTGGTACTATGTATCTTCATTTCCATTAAATTCTAGGAAGTCTTTAATTTCTTCCTTTATTTCTTTCTTGACCACGTTGTCATTGAGTAGAACATTGTTTAGCTTCCATGTGTATGTGTACTTTCTGATGTTTTTGTTAGTATTGAAGACCAGCCTTAATCTATGGTCACCTGATAGGACTCATGGGATTATTTCAGTCTTCTTGTATCTGTTGATGCCTGTTTTATGACCAATTATATGGCCAATTTTGGAGAAAGTACCACGAGTTGCTGGGAAGAAGTTATATTATTTTGTTTTAGGGTGAAATGTTATGTAGATACCTGTTAAATCATTTGGGTCATAACGTCTGTTAGTTTCACTGTGTCTCTGTTTAGTTTCTGTTTCCATGATCTGTCCATTTCTGAGAGTGGAGTGTTGAAGTCTCCCACTATTATTATGTGTGGTGCAATATATTCTTTGAGCTTTCGTAAAGTTTCTTTTATGAATGTGGGTGCCCTTGCATTTGGAGCATAGATGTTCAGAATTGAGAGTTCATTTTGGTAGATTTTTCCTTTGGTGAGTCTGATTGTCTGATTGGTGAGTACTTATGTTTTTAAATAATTTTTGTTGAAATTCAATTTTATTCGATATTAGAATGGGTACTCTAGCTTGTTTGTTGGGACCATTTGCTTGGAAAATTTATTTTCATCCTTTTACCCTGAGGTAGTATCTGTCTTTTTCACTAAGGTGTGTTTCCTGTATGCAGCAAATTGCTGGGTCTTGTTTATGGATCCAGTCTGTTAGTCTAAGGCTTTTTATTAGAGAATTCAGTCCATTGATGTTAAGAGCTATTAAAGAAAAGTGATTGTTCCTTCCTTTTGTATTTTTGTTAGAGGTGGAATAATATTGGTGTGACTATCTTCTTTTGGGTATTTTGAAAGATTACTTTCCTGCTTTTTCTAGGGTGTACTTGGATTCCTTGTGTTGGTGTTTTCCATTGATTATGCTTTGTAAGCATGGATTTGTGGAAAGATATTGTGTAAAATTGGTTTTGTCATGGAATATCTTGTTTTCTCCATCTATGGTAATTGAGTGTTTTGCTGGTATAGTAGCCTGAGCTGGTATTTATGTTTTCTTATGGTCTGTGTGACATCTTCTCAGGAAATATATGTCTGCCTTTATACATTACTTGATGTATAAAATGTATTACTTTATACATTTTTCTCTTACTGCTTTTAATATTCTTTCTTTGTTTCATGCATTTGGTGTTTTAACTATTATGAGAGGGGAGGGAATTCTTTTCTGGTCCAGTCTATTTGGATAATTGTTTTTTCTACACCTATTAAACTTAAGTATGGTCTTCTCATTGTGTCCTGGATTTCCTGGATGTTTTGTGTTAAGAGCTTTTTGCATTTTTCATTTTCTTTGACTGTTGTGTCAATGTTTTCTATGGTATCTTCTGCACCTGAGATTCTCTCTTCTATTTCTTGTATTCTGTTGGTGATGCTAGCATCTATGACTCCTGATTTCTTTCCTCGGTTTTCTAACTCCAGGGTTGTCTCCCTTTGTGATTTCTTTATTGTTTCCATTTCCATTTTTAGATCCTGGATGGTTCTGTTCATTTCCTTCACCCGTTTGGTTGTGTTTTGCTGTAATTCTTTAAGGGAGTTTTGTGTTTCTTCTTAAAGGGCTTCTACCTGTTTACCTATGTTCTTCTGCATTTCTTTATGGGACTTATTTATGTCCTTCTTAAAATCCTCTACTATCCTCACGAGATGTGACTTTAGATCTGAATTTTGCTTTTCTGGTTTGATGGTGTACTTATGACCTTGTATGGTGGGAAAACTTCTTTCTGATGATGTCAGATAACCTTGGTTTTTGTTGCTTATGTTCTTAAGCTTGCCTCCTGCCATCTGGTTATATCTAGTACAACCTGCCCTTGATGTATTTGACTGGAACCTGGCCTTCCTGTGATCCTGGTTGTGTCAGAACTCCTCAGAGACCAGCTGTCTCTGGGATCCTGTGATTTTGGGACCCTGTGATCCTGATATCCTGGGTATATCAAAGTTCCTGATTGTCAAGCTGCCTCAGGGATCTTGAGATCCTGGTGTGACCAAGGCCCTGACTAAAGGAAATGCAGAGACAAAAGGTGGAGCAGAGACTGAAGTAAAGGCCATCCAGAGACCGCCCCACCTAGGGTTCCTTCCCTTCTGCAGACTCCAAACCCAGAAATTACTGCTGATGCCAAGAAGTGCTTGCTGACAGGAGCCTGGTATAGCTGTTCTCTGAGAGGTTTTCCAAAGTCTGACTAAATATAGATGTGGATGCTCACAGCCAACCATTGGACTGAGAATAGGGGCCCCAATGGAAAAGTTAGGAGAAGGACTGATGGAGCTGAAGGGGTTTGCAACCTCATAGGAAGAACAACAATATCAACCAACCAGACCCTCCAGAGTTTCTAGGACCTAGACCATCAACCAAAGAGTACACATGGAGGGAGGTCAACAGCTGGATATGTAGCAGAGGATGGCCTTCTCTGGCATCAGTGGGAGGGTAGGTTCTTGGTTCTGTGGAGGGTAGATTCCCCAGTGGAGAGGGATGCTAGGGGAGTGAGGCAAGAGTGGGTGGGGTGGTGGTGTGTGGAGGGGTGGGAGCACCCTCATAGAAGCATAGGGGAGGGGGAATGGGATGGGGTATTTGAAGAGGTGAAACCGGGAAAGGGGACAATATTTGAAATGTAAATAAATAAAATAATCAATTCAAAAAAGAAAAACAAAACAAAACAAAAACAAATTCTCTTTGAAAATGTTGGGATGACTCATATATGGTAATTGAGTTTTTATAACTTTGATTGCTTGATCAAATATCACAATTTCTGTAAACTTCTATTTTCATTCTTTGTCTCCTTCTGTTCTTCCTTTATTCCTTGATAGAGTATGGAAATAAAGGACTGTGTTATGCTATGTAAAGCATTTTTATCTTGATCTGTATCCTCAGATATTTTAAACATTTAATTTGAGTTAAGGGTTCACAAAATTTCATTGGATAAGCATAAAATCTATCTTAGCTTCTATAATGCCTGTGTTCAGTGGCCTTTACCACTGAACTACAGTGCACAATCTTTCTTTCACATTAGAAGTTGATTAGCTAAGTTATTTTTGTCAGAGACAGAAAATTTCCCAACACAGTATCATAGCCATCTGTATAGTTTTAGTATACAACATAATCATCCATAACCCAAAGACATACCAAAATATTTTTTTTTTAGTTTTCTCATCTATACCTTGCCCCACTGTCTCTCATCTATGCAACATGACCATATTTTCTATGCTATAAATAAATATTCCCATTTTTTTCAGTATTTTCATCCACTTGATATGGTCTAAAGTACATCATCTCCCTTGATATTTTGGTAAGTTCTGCTACACACACAATTGGTTATTTTGTTCTTCTAGGATCTCAAAGTAAGCATTTTAAGATGGTGATTTTCTACTTTAGATTTTCCCTAGTGGTTCTTCCCTGACCCAAAGTCAAAAATTGACGCTTTCTCTCCTATTTCTTTCTTTTTTTTTCATTTGAATGATTTTATTTCTTTTGAAAACATAAATCAACATGATGACTAATTAGAACTTCAAATAAAAATACAAGCAAGAATTACTGCTGATAAGGGGACATTAGTCCAAAAGCTCACAATGCCCATGATACAAACCACAGACCATATGGAGCTTAGAAGAAAAGAAGACCAGGGTGTGGATGCTTCAGTCCTGCCTTGAGGGTGGAACAGGATGATTGTGAGAAGTGGAGGGAGAGGGGACCTAGGAGAGAAAAAGGAGGGGGATGAAATAAGGGGAAAGTATCAGGAACTGGAGGAGATGTGAGAGAGGTACAGAGGGTCAGAAATTCGAACAAAAATATGTAGCAGGCTGATGAGCAACTGGGTATAGCCACTGGAGCATATCAGACACCAGGCAAATGTGAAGCTCACAGGACCCAATGGGAATAACTTTAGCCAAAATGAGCAGAGAAAAGGGAGATTGAACCTATAGAGAACACCTCTAGTAGACAGGCATGACCCTTGTTTGAGGAATGGGGCCACCCATTAATCTCAAAATTGTTAACCCAGAAATGTTCCTGTCCAAAGGAAGAACAGGGACAAAAATGGAACAGAGTCTGAAAGAAGCACCAACTAGGGACTGCCCCACCTGGGGATCCATCATGTTTGCATACACCAACCTCAACAGTGTTGTTGTGGTCAAGAGGCATTTGCTGAAAGGAACCTGGTACCCTGGTTCCTTGGGCATCCGGCCAGCAACTGACCAATGCAGATGCGGGTACTTGGAGCCAACCGTCAGACTTAGCTCAGGAACTTGGTGGGGGAGTTAGTGGAAAGACTGAAAGAGGAGAGGGGGATTGCAACCCCATAGGAAGAACAACATAGGCTAGCCTGACCACTCAGTTCTCCCAGAGACTAGACCACCAACCAAGGAATGTACCTGGAGGGATCCATGGCTCCAGATACGTATATAGCAGAGGATGGCCTTGCCTGACAGCCATGGGAGGAGATGCCCTTGGTTGCTGGGGGGGTTTGATGCCTCAGGGTACAGGGATATTAGAACTGTGTGGCAGGAAAGTGTGGGTGGGTGGGGGAGCACCTTCATACAGGCAAGGGAGAGAGAGAGGGCAGATGTGGGATTGGGAGTAGGATATCATTTACAATGTAAATCAGTGGAATAATTTTTAAAAAATATTCTGAAGATTTAATTCATAGTGTTTTGAAGACTTTCTAACACTTGTTTCTGTTTTCTTAAATTGTATGGATGCCTGCATATCCATTAGGTTGGGTTTACAAATTCATATCTTCAATTCATGACAAGAGTGAGTGCTAGTTAGATTCTTAGTTCATTTTTATGACAAGAACGATTTGGGTACTTGTGGAAATAATGTTGGCTAGAAGAGAATTCATGGTTTAGTTTAATTTCAGACTGACTTGATGAAGCTGTAGCATAGGGTTATTGGGATAGTGTGACTGATAGAATCAAAGGAATGAACTCTGTACTGACTTGATTTCACTGACTTGATTCCACATTGTGGAAGGCAGTCCTTAAAACAGTCCTTCAGTGTTCATAAGGTCACTAGGTCACTGTGTTCTCTCTCTCTCTCACTCTCTCTCTCTCTCTCTCTCTCTCTGTGTGTGTGTCTGTGTGTGTGTGCATGAGTGCTTATTTCTCTCTGTTTTGTTCCCCTCCTCCCCCCATACATACAAGTAATTCTAAGGAAATTTAAAGATAAAACAAAAAATGAATTATTGCTACTGATGAACAAAGACCAGTTTGATAAACAATAAACATAAGAAAAACTAGATATTAAATGCTAAAGTCAGGACCAAGAATTCTTTCCTACTTCTATAGTCTAGTCCAAGCTCTGAACAACTTACCCATAGAATACAAAAACACAATGTAACTAGTATATGCCTTAGTATTTTTATTGTTAATACAAGAGTGGGAGGTCCTACAGGCTAGGTGCTGAGCAGAGCCCCCCCACACACACACACGCACACAAGCAGCCAGGTACTACCTTTAGGCTGCCAACACATCCTCTCTACCCCCAGGCCAGGTGAAGTCTCCCTCTATGTCTGACTCACAGGCATCTAGAATATTAGGTCAGTCCAGTTCAGTACATTGTTGGCCTCTGTTGCAAGATAGTACAAGGCTATGCACAAAAACTAAGTCTGTCCAAAGGTCCGTACTATAACAGGGTCAAACTTCTGCTAGGTAAACTAGATATAGCATTTATCACACAGCAAGGGCAACAATAAAAAATAATCTATGACAGGCACACAGTAATAGTGTCATAAGCATCCCTTGAGGTCTAAGACTGTACAAATATATATTTCAACTATTCAGATTGAATACATGAAAAAACTGCCCATGTTCCCAAGTCTACTTGACATAACTGACTGGTAGTGTGTAAGCCCATCCTGCACTACTATGTGAATCAGGGTAAGGCTTTCCAAGGACATCCAACAAAACATGTTACTGAGGGAAAGAAATGCTGGGAAGGCAGGTAGGTAATGAACTACTACTTCTCTCTCTTATCTCTTGTTTTCTGTTGGTGATGCTGACATCTCTGACTCCTGATCTCTGTCCTAGGTTTTCTAACTCCCATGTTTCTCCCTTTGTGATTTATTTCTTGTTTCTATTTCCATTTTTAGATCCTGGACACTTTTGTTAATTTTCTTCACCTGTTTGCCTGTGTTCTCCTGTAATTCTTTGAGGGAGTTATTTATGTCCTTCTTAACATCATCTATCATCGACCTGGGAAGTGATTTTAGATCTGAATCTTGCTTTTCCAGTGTGATGGTGTATGCTGGACTTACTATCATGGGAGAATTGAGTTCTGATGATGCCGGGTAAGCTTGGTTTCTGTTGAGTATGTACTTATGCTTGCTTCCTGCCATCTGGTTATCTGTAGTGCTACCTGCCCTCGCTGTATCTAACTGGATCCTGGCCTTCCTGTGATCATGGTTGTGTTAGAACTCCTCAGAGATCAGCTGTCTCTGGGATCTTGTGATTCATGGATCCTGTGATTCTGGGGTCTCTGGGTGTGTCAGAGCTCCTGGGAGTCAAGCTGTCTCTGGGACCCTCTGATCCTAGTGTGACCAAGTTTCTGGAATCCTGTGATCCTGTGATCCTGGGCATATTAGAGTACCTAGAAGTGGAGCTTTCTCTGAGTATTGTGAGACTGGCTGAGGAGTTTGCACCCAAGTTCTGCTCAGAACTCTGGCAAAGGCCGGACGGAACCTATGCCACTGGTCAGGTGGGGTTCCTGGGTACCTGGATCCTGCTAGTCCAAGTTACCCCCGGTGTTGGGACAGATTTTGTGTCCTCCTCACCTCTAATTCTATGATCCTGGGCCTGTTAGAATGCCAGGGAGTGGTGCCTGGGAGTGGGTGTTGTGGGAATGGCTGAGGAGTCCGTGCTCAAGTTCTGATCAGGGAAATACCCAAGACAGGAAGGCTCAACTTGTTACTTTGTTCTGCTTTTTGAATGTATGTTATCCAATTGTATCTCTATTACATTATGGTAGTGTTTTCCAAAAGTCTTAATGTTGACTATAAGCTGTGGGTTGAATCTTTTTGATTGTATTAGATAAAATATTATACACATGTATTAAGCATTTTATTATATATACAAGTATCAAAAACATATGTAAAAGAACTCTAGCCCAAAATGTTACATTTTATTTTTTCTTTGTTTGTTTTATGAGATGAGCTTTCCTTCTTTATCACAGGTTGTCCTGGAATTTGTTATACAGATCAAGGTGACCTCAGACTCATAGAGATATGCTTATCCATATCCCCTGAGTGCTGGGCTCAAAACCATGCACCACCACACTACCTTTTATCTTCTTTACCTATAATTTACAAAGCTTTGTTTGTGGGTATTTATCTTGAACAAAGTAGACATTTTAATTGGATTACCAAGAACTATAAACATACATATGAATATTTCTAAAACTGCATTTACTGTGTAGCATAACACAATGAATAAGTGTCATATTGTAAGTATTATTTTCACTTCTAGTTTCAGTGAGAATAGTCAATGACAGTGGTGAAGGCATGGCAGTAGGAGCATGAGGCTGGCCTAGAATTCAGGCTTACCACTGTATACTTGTTCCATAGCCTCCCCAAATTTCCTCATCAAGTGAAGAGACAACGATTAAGCTGTGAATCTATGAGAGATAATTTTATTCAAACCAGAACACTTTTTAGAGACTATCATTTTATGTATAAGACTATTCAACATTATTACTTTTTTAAAAATATTAAAAGAAAAATGAGATGGTGCTATATACATTACAGATGAGTTAATATTAGGGAATACTTTACGTTGTCATGGGTATATCACAAATCAGCCTCACATTCCCATACTGATGACAATGAACACTAGTAAAATTTGTTGGGAAAATGTTTTCCTGGTTCTCATCTATGTTCATAATAGTTTGAATCTTGAATGTCAACCCACATTTTATGTCTTAATGGTTTCCGCAAGGAGATATTACAAGCTTTAAGATTAGGAAACTGGTAAAATATCTTTAGATCGTATGGGTTCACTCTTGAAGAGAAACATAGGTCATGAATCACCACCTCACTCCCTTATGTACAAATCATGAAGTGAATGGTTTTAATCTTTTATGTACTATGTTCCTGCTTTGGTATCTTCAATATAGGGTGTAAGCAATATAGCTAGTTTCACATTGATAGCTAATTTAACATTGACTTATATCATAAAATATTAAGCCAAAAAGTCATTCCTTGTGTACTTTTTAAATTTAAAAATATATTAGCCAATTAACTCTCTAATGAATATTAAATGAAGTTTTGTCATAAAGTATTAAATATGTAAAGAATCCAAATAACCCTTAGTGATATAATAGATGTGGGCTAGACACATAAGAACCAATACAACATAATAAAAAGAATGTTTTTGTGAGACATACTACTATCTGTTTCATACACAAATAAAAAAAATCATTGTATGATTATATTTATACAAAAGTAAAAAAAAACTAAAGATGATGTTAACACATTTAGAGACAATAGATTAGTTTGGCATACTTCTTGAATATAAAAGTAACATTTATTGGCCAGATTAACTGTTATCTTAGAAAATTACTGCTGAATAAGTTTACACTTTCTACGCACATTCTTTCTGAACTCTGGCTGGCTGGTTCAACTCAGCTCTTCTGGCTCAAAACTCCACTCCAAGATGATTGGTTCTCTTAGCTTCTCACTGAATTTTTCTGCTAGGAAAAACTGCCTCTGAATTCCACCAATTGAAGTGCTCTGACTGTGCAAACTCATTAGAATTGAATGCAACTACAGGAACTCAACTGTACACAACTGCAACCAACTGAAATGCACCAAACTACAGTGAACTGAATTCAACTGAACTGGACTGTATTGCCGGAAATCACCTGAACTGCACTCACTAAACTGCCTGTCCAATCCAGACTCACTTTCCGCTGCCTTTAGTAACCTCTCTTCCTGTCCTCTTGAGAGTTGGGTGTCTCCTATCTCTAACATATTCTGTCAAATCTTTCTCTGATTCTTCATTTTGACTACCCCTCTATTGTGGGAAATAATAAAAAAGGACTGGCAGGCTTCCTGTGCTACTGCCAGCAACTCTCTGCCCCGAGGGGCAGGCCAGCCATGCATTGGTCAACCTGCTTTTATTTCAGGGAGATGGATTCAGAGCTCCAAAATCTCTCCACCCAGCTTGCTAGGTTGCCACTGGTGGGTCATACCACATCAACCCTGTTCTTCAAATCCCCCATGGCCTTTTTGGTGTATATCAGGCACACCCAGGCTTTGCTGCTACCTTTCTCTCTGGAACCAGTCCTGAGTGAAGAAAAACACAACAGAAACTTAATTCAGAAACCATGGTAACTCAATCTCTGGGCAGAACAACTGAAATGTAATCCTATATGCCTTATTTAAGTCTAAATCCTCTGGTGGCGAATCCTGATAGATCCACCACTGAAATTGTACCATGAGAACTTGCCATACTCTATTTTTAATATTTCCTGCAACACCCCTCAGTTAGACAGGACTTCCAACATGGATGCTGCCTTCCATAAACTGATTTTACCTTTATTGTTTGGCTTTTTCTGTATTCCAACCAGAAGGATTAAGGAATATTTGGTATTTCAGTAAGATTACTCAGGCCTTGAAGGTGCTTGGATGTGATCCCTTGCCAGAGTAGACATGTGGTTTAATTTAAATTCTTATAAAACTGACAAGGTGATCTTCAGCTTATTAGAACAGAGTATATGGGAAAATTTCGGGATAGTTAATATGTCTTGATTATGTTGACACAGTTCCTGTTTTCATTGACATGATAAACCATTGAAGTAAAGAAGCTTCTTGATTCACAATTAGTTTACATCTTATAAATACCTTAAGTCTAAAATGTTTTTAACAGATTTAGCAGGCATAGCCTATAAAACTCCATACTTTAGTACAGACTATCTTAAATATTCTCATAATTTGTACTTTACCCTATAGTTAGGTAAGAGTATCTAACAATAACCTTTTATAATGAAGCAGTGGGTACTTTACATAACTTATTGAATATCTATATTAAAAACAATTGTCATTAGTTCACTGTATAATGTTTGCTCCTCAGCCTCTGAAAACCAGAGATTATTAGAAGCTATGGCTCACTGCTACTTTCTAAAATTCAGAGAGAATATTTTATCATTTAACACTGATCAAGAAAAGAAAGATCAAAATTCAAAATTCATGGTACTATTTCTAGTTCTAATTCAAGACATGTTAAATCACTTATTGTCCTCATAATCTTAAATAAGTGCATTTCAGTGTATTGAACTATACTTCAATACAGTTTATTTTTCTAAAGAGAAAGAAAATACAGACATTTTGAGGAAAGTGAAATGAAACATAAATGTCTCCAGATGATATGACCTATAACAAATGTGTCTTTTTTTCCCCCTGGGTAAAGATATCAGATGGAAACAGATGGAAATCCAGATCTTCCGGAAGGAATAAAGGAAAATTGCTACTTAGATTCATGCAAAAGTTTTTAAAGATGTATCTATATCTTTTTTATTCATGTTCAAATACCAGTGAGATGTTATTATGTGCCAGACTATTCCTATACTATAGCAAGAGACTATTTCTACTGAGCTACTACAGAGTCACATGTAATATAATGCAATAGTGGTATTAAAGGTCATTTAATTATTCTACATTCTATTATGTAGAGGCAAAACAGAGGCTTTCCAACAATACAAGGCTCATGATTACTAAAGACCATCAATTATCAGGATCCTCTCTGAATTTTCTCTAAAGAACTTTTACCTACTAGTCCACAATGATCTGTGCCTGTTTATATGCTGTGTTCATCTTTTCATAGAATTCTCATGAGATTGATATAATTAGAGCCTCATAGTAAATTTCAAACATTTATTTGATAAAGACCATACCCAGGTAAGATTCATGAATTTATAAATTACCATTTTATTGAAAAATTACTGTCAAAGTTATATGTGGAGCAGTGGACTGTGACAAGCAGCATGACCACTTTTCAAGCACAGGCTTAACCCAGGGTGACTCAGCGGGGCTTGACCTGCAAAGAACCAGAAAGTGTGGAGGTCCTTGGCTCCTGTTAAGGAGCTACAACCCCACAGACCCTGTAGAGAGGACTGTCATGTAAGAGTAGCATACCAAGCCCTCCCACATGCAGATAAGGTATACCTAAACTCCTAGACCAAGCCAATGGGAAGTACCTGTTGTCAGACCCCTGACCCATCCCAAACTGTATATTAGACCATCCCAAACTGTATAGGAGAGATCCCATCTAGAAGGAATAAAGGTGTGAGAACTACTCCATCGTCTGAGAGCTTCTATTGAAAGACCCTGGCCTTTTAAAAAGAGAAGAAAAATGCCCCTAGACTCAGCACTAGAGCCATAGGTCACCCAGGGCCTAAGATGGGCTAAACTCACACCCCCTAGACAGTTCTGGGAAATGGTTGTTTTGCCTTGACTCCTATTCTGTTGATCAACCACAGATGTCACAATGAACTTCAGCTGCTCAGGGTCGATATCCTCTGCCCCTGTGTGGGTTATGAGCTCGGCCCAGTGTACTGCCTTCCAGAATCCCTTTAAATACCCTTAACTTCAGCTGCTTAGGGTCACTCTCCTCTGCCCCAGTGTGGGTTATGAGCTCGGCCCAGTGCATTTCCTTCCCGAATAAACTTCGTGTGCTTGCAGCAAGTTCGGTCTCTCGTGAGTCATTGGGGGTGCATCTTCCTGAGACTTGAGTGAGAGGGTCTCCCCAAACTCTGGGTCTTCCATTGGGAGCTCGTCCGGGATTTTGCGACTACCCTAGTCTCCGAGAACCCACTTGGAGGTGAGATTCTGTCCATGTTTGTGTTTGTCTGTGTTGGGTAAAATTTGGATCTGTCTGAAAAGTGCTTTCGGTTTTGCAGCTGCTCTTTGTCTCGTAAGAGTCTCTGAGTTGTGGTCTACAGACGTGTCAGGAAAGACCACAGGCCATGGCCCTGGAGGATGCTCCAGGAGGGGAGGAGTGCCGGGGACACCCAGAAGACTTCTATCTGGTGGGCTCTGATCGAGCCCTTATGTTTCCTGCACGCCCGAAGTCGTCTGCCACACTTTCGCTTTTGTGGAGGACGCTCTCGGGGCGGTTCGGATTGTGTCTTCTGTCTTTTTGTTTATTTGTGTTATTTGTGTGTCTGACTTTCCGACTGATGATGGGACAGACTGTGACAATTCCTCTGACTCTGTCTTTAGACCATTGGACTGAAATCAAAGATAGGGCGCACAATTTGTCAGTAGAGGTTAAGAAAGGACCTTGGCAGACTTTCTGTTCTTCGGAGTGGCCGACCTTTGATGTCGGCTGGCCCCCCGAAGGCACTCTTGACCTGTCTGTTATCTCTGCAGTGAGAGCCATTGCCCTCCAAGAAGGACCAGAGGGCCATTGCGATCAGGCCCCCTACATCGTTGTCTGGGGGGATCTTGCATAAAACCCCCCTCCATGGCTCAGGCCGTGGGCTCAGAAATGAAAGCCAGGCTCCTGAGTCCTGGGTCTCAGAGAGTCAGAACGCAAACAGAAAGCAAAAACTTCAAAGCCTGAGGCTCAACCCAAGAGCCAGCCCTCGGCTCCTCCAAGGATCTACCCCAAGGTCGAGGAGCCCCCCGAAAGGCCCCCTCCTCCTCCTCCTCCACCTTACCCTTTCCCCCAGGTGCCAGATCACGGTGCGGTTGGCGGCATGGAGGACGGACCGGCTGTGGGGACCTGAAGCAGGCATGCCCAGAGTCCTGCGCAGGGTCCCAGAAAACCAGAATCCACCACTGAGTTGACGCTTCGTGTCTACGGCCCGCAGTTGACCCACCTCAGCTCCAACCCTTCCAATACTTGCCATTTTCCTCCGCTGACCTTTATAATTGGAAGACTAACCACCCTTGTTTTTCAGAAAATCCCGCCAGTTTAACAGAACTTGTGGAATCCCTAATGTTCTCCCATCAGCCCACTTGGGATGATTGTCAACAACTCTTACAGGTTTTCTTCACTACAGAAGAAAAGGAGCAGATTCTCCTGGAAGGTCGTAAAAATGTACCTGGAGTGGATGGGGCACGAACCAGCCTCCTGAATGAGATAGATGCTGGATTTCCCCTGAAACACCCTAATTGGGATTTTAATACAGCTGAAGGTAGGAAGCAGCTGACAGGCTATCACTGGGCTCTTGTGGCAGGTCTCAAAGGGGCAGCCAGGCATCCCACCAATTTGGCTAAGGTAAGAGAGGTCCTCCAAGGCCCAACTGAGCCCCCGTCTGTGTTCTTAAAACACCTGATGGAAGCCTATGGCCGATATACTCCTTTTAACCCGACTTCTGAGGGTCAGCAGGTGGCGGTGGCCATGGCCTTCATAGGAGAGTCAGCAACAGATATTAAGAAAAAGTTACAACGTTTAGAAGGATTGCAGAACCTGTCCTTACAGGATCTAGTTAAGGAAGCTGAGAAAGTGTTTCATAAGAGGGAGACAGAGGAAGAAAGTAGAGAGAGGGAGAAGCGGGAAGCAGAAGAAAGGGAGAATTGGAGGGATCATAGGCAGGAGAGGAATTTGACCAGGATTTTGACCGCAGTAGTAGGAGATAAGGACAAGACAGGATTCAGACAGACAGGGAACCTGGGCAACTGGAGGTCACGGATGGGAGAAGATGAGTGGAGACCCCCTCTGGGGAAGGACCAATGTGCCTACTGCAAGGAAAAAGGACATTGGGCAAGACAGTACCCAAAGAAACGGGCTCCCAAGGTCCTGACCTTAGAGGATGATGATTAGAGGGAACGGGGCTCGGACCCACTCCCCGAGACTAGGGTAACCTTGACTGTGGAAGAGACCCCCCATGGACTTTCTGGTAGACACCGGAGCTGAGTTTTCCATCTTAAAGCAACCATTGGGCAAGCTGAGAAAAAAAAAAAAGACTGTTGTCATTGGGGCCATGGGACAAAAACAGTATCATTGGTCCACTTCATGCCAGGTGGACATGGGAAGAGGGCAGGTGACTCACTCCTTCCTAGTCATCCCTGAGTGCCCTATGCCCTTACTAGGAAGAGGGACTTGTTGACCAAATTAAAAGCTCAAATTAGATTTTCCTCGGAGGGACCCGAGGTGACCTGGCAAACCCCTACCTCCATGATCTTAGTGTTAAAATTAGATAAAGAATGCTGGCTCCATGAATCCCCACAGACAGCCATGACATCCAATCTAAGGGAATGGTTGACCAAATTTCCCCAGCATGGGCAGAGACTGGAGGTATGAGGATGGCTGTTCGGGTCCCACCTGTGGTAGTGGGGCTAAAAACCGATGCCACCCCAATCGGGGTCCGCCAATACCCCATGAGCAAAGAAGCATGGGAAGGAATTAGGCCAAATATCCAGAGGTTTTTACAGCAGGGCCTCTTGATCCCTTGTCAGTCACCCTGGAAAACGCCACTGTTACCAGTCAAGAAGCCGGGTACCAATGATTACCAGCTGGTTCAAGACTTAAGGAAAGTCAACAAGAGGGTGCAGGATATACACCCCATGGTGCCCAATCCCTACAACCTCCTCAGCTCCCTCCCTCCTGATCAGAAAGGGTACACTGTGTTGGACTTGAAGGATGCTTTTTTCTGCCTTCAGTTCTGTCAACATCTACAAAGATAGCAGGTATGCTTTCGCAACTGCTCATGTACATGGGGCAATCTACAGACAGAGAGGGCTACTGACATCCACAGGAAAGGACATTAAAAACAAAGAAGAGATACTGGACCTCCTGGAGGCCATACACTTACCAAAAAAGATAGCCATCATACATGGGGCATACTGGGAAGTAGATTTTACAGAGATTAAGCCAGCAAAATATGGTAACAAATACTTGCTAGTTTTTATAGACACCTTCTCAGGATGGGTAGAAGCTTTTCCCACTAGGACTGAGACTGACAATGTAGTGGCTAAGAAGATCCTTGAAGAGAGTTTTCCAGGTTCGGAATTCCTAAGGTAATCGGGTCCGACAATGGACCGGCCTTTTAAAAAGAGAAGAAAAATGCCCCTAGACTCAGCACTAGAGCCATAGGTCACCCAGGGCCTAAGATGGGCTAAACTCATCCCCCCTAGACAGTTCTGGAAAATGGTTGTTTTGCCTTGACTCCTATCCTGTTGATCAACCACAGATGTCACAATGAACTTCAGCTGCTCAGGGTCGATCTCCTCTGCCCTGGTGTGAGTTATGAGCTTGGCCCAGTGCACTGCCTTCCCGAATAAACCTCGTGTGCTTGCAGCAAGTTCGGTCTCTTGTGAGTCATTGGGGGATCGCATCTTGAGTGAGGGTCTCCCCAAACTCGGGGGTCTTCCAGTATCATAATGTTTGACCCAAAGTTCGCAACTACTGGTAGTTTCCCCTCGCAAAGACAGGGAGATCCAGAGCGATGCAATGAGCAAGAGGTTTATTATTTCCAATGCATCGTGGTCATCCTGCACACAAGACAGATCACAAGACAAGCTCACATCATTTATACCTTCTTAAGGCAGACTCTGGTCACAGCCTGAGTTGCCCTTACCTCTAGGGAGGGGAGGAGGGGAGGAATGCCCATCCCACCGGGAATATCCTAGCTAGGTGGCCTTATCTCCGGAGAGGGGAGGAGGGGAGGAATAGCATTTCTTTCATTCCAGGGCCATTGTTGTTTGGGAGAGCCTATGTTGACAGAGAATAACTGCTGGCCAGATGGCCTTTCTCTAGGGAGGGGAGGAAAAGCATTTCTTTCAATAAGAGCTGTAACACTGCTGCTTGGGAAGAGGTCTGCTATCCTGAATGCCACCACAAGCTTCCTGCACTCCTAGCCATCTAGTCAGCCTGTCAAAGGCTCAGCCTGTGTCTGACTCAGTGCAGAGTGGTGGGTGCAGCATCTTGGAGCAACCAAGGGAGCAACATCAGAGACTGAGGAGGAAATGACTCCTGTCACTGCTTATGCTCTCCCCCTTTTCTGAACCCTCGCTCTTGGCCAGGCCAGAGATCCCTGTGGAAAGCTCCCAGCATGCAGGCCCACATCTGGCAACCACTGTGGGGTTCAAATAGCGACATAACTGTACTGAACAGATACTGCAGAAAGGTGAGCTTCCCTACACCCCCCAACTCTAGAGACCTGTCGTTTCCTGCTGTGCTTTCAGTCAGCTCCATCACATGGACATAGACAAGCTGAAGTGGCAAATGAAGCCTCTTGGCCAGAGCTACTCTCTGGTGTTGGCTAAATGTCCTTCTAGCCTCTGTCTGAATCCTGACAGCCTGCAATGGGCATTGGCAAAGACTCTCTATCTAACTTCTCCTCAAAACAAAAGAAAAACTGGTAATGCAGCCTCCACTTAAAAGCCACAGGGCAGCTGCCAGTTCTTAAATCTGTGGGAAGGCTTAGCATTTTTGGACCTCTGTGGAATCCCCCAAAGTCAATAGGCCAAGAGAACGTATCCATTGGACAAAGTGTTTCTCCTCTTTTCTGACAAGGGGAGCTCACAATCACACAAAACATCGCCCCGGTCCAGGGAAATATGTACCCTACTAAAATCTCAGGGAATAAAAACAGCCAAAAAACAAATGTCCTGGTTTTGGGAGGAAGTCCTTAAGATAGCACCAAGCATGGCTACTGATAACATCTATAGCCCAGACTCATGGACCTGAGTAGCTTCTCTCATCTAAAACAAAGATATGCAAGAAGGAAAAACACCCCCCTCCCTTGATTTTTTACTAATCTTACCTGCAATTCCGCAATGCATAGGCCCATCATATAAAATAGGACAGGCTGATAGCAACTTCACTCCTGAGCCTCCTCATTCACTGGAACCCAAAGTTCAAGGTCATAAAATCCACCCTATTTCAGATCTCACAGCCCATAACCAACTGATAAGGGAAATAAAATCCATCTACCCACCCTTATTCCCTTATGCCTCAGAGGAAACACTGAACAAACCTTCTGATCCTCCTGCCCCTCCCTCTCCCACTCCAGGGCAAGGCTGCATTAACAAAACAAAGGAACTTCTACCTGCCCCTACCCCTACTGTACCTCCTCCCAACCAACCAGAGAGAGATATCTCTCCTCCCCTTCTCCAAGCTGGAAAAATCAAAAGACCTACAAAACTTGTAGTTTCTTACCCCCCAACCATCTACCACCCACCAGCTTTGTAATTTTCTAGACTCTCTTGAAAAAACTAACCTCACCTCCCACGCTACTCAGGAGTCTGATATGGAGCTAGAAACTCAAAATGCTCAAGCATTCCCAGTTAATATCAACCCCAGTCAAACTAAACCACTCAATTGGTACCCACTCCAAGCCTCAGACTTCAAAGAACGCAGGCAAGCTGTGAAGGAAGAGGGCATCCACACACCCTGGACAGAGCCATATTGACAACTTAAGCACTCCCCAAGATTGGAGAGATATTTGTCATTCTTCCTTCCCTGGCCCAATGTTTTTGGAGTGGGAAGCCTTATTTAGAGATGAATGCCCAATTCAAGCAAAACAGGGACAGAGGCGACACCCCATGTGGTTTTAATGAACTCTTTGTCCTGGAAGAACTTTCTACTGGGGCACAGCAGGCAACTCAGCCAGCAGGATACTATGAACAGGTCTACCTCTGTGCAACCCAAGCTTAGGATAGGCTCACCCCACCCTCAGGGTCACAAGGACTAGCCTCCTCCCTGCTGTCTCTCCATCAAAAGCCAGGATAAACTCTATTTGATTTTATTCTTAGAACTAAAATGAACCTAAAAAGAAAAAATTCCAACCCCACAGCCAGAGACCTCCTCCTTAAAACCATTGTATAGGAAGGCATGCCCTCTGAATCCAGACTGACTTGCCAGGGTCTCCTGGAGGAGCATCATGGTAGGTGGATTGTGGCTACTCTCGATATAGGTATGGCGTCACACCAGATTACATCTGTGGCTCAGGCATTTGTAGCAGCAGTAAAAGAGAAATAATCTGCTTAAAATGTGGAGAGGCAGAGCATTGGAGGAATGAATGCCCACAGAACTCTCTCCCCGTAAGACTCTAATCCCCCTAAAAATATCTGTCCCCCTCTGCAGAAAAGGTTTCCACTGGAGGAAATACTGTACCGCTGTATATAATAAGGATGGTAAGCTACTAAAGCCTTTAAACTTCAGATGGGGCAGCCCTCAGCTCCAGCAGTAAGAGGGAGAACTACTCCCATAGAAGTCTTATGGGTGTCCAGCATTTCAGAAGGCTCCCAACCAAAATTAACTATTAAAATAGATAATTAAAAAATTCAAATGTATTATTGATACTGGAGCAAAGAAGACAATTTTAAGACAGCAAGAGATTCAATGTGATTGGCAATTGATCCCTGGGCCCCAGCTCCTATGCATAGGGGGCATCTCTCACGCATTTATCACCAAGCAGGTGGGAAGACCTGCATGGAGCTACCGGCCTCATATGCCCCCTGGTGGCTCAGGTAGCTACCAATCTTCTAGGGAGAGATATCTTACAAGCCTTAGAGGTGGTTCTTACTACCCAACCAGAAAGTGACCACATTACAATAGAGAATATTACCTATAAAGAAAATAATACCCAAAAAGAACCTAAAAGCCCTCTTCCAAATCACCCCAAATCTAGGGACCACTGTTAGACTTAGTATTCCCTGCCTTGATTGGCTTTCCAATGAAGTCGTCTGGGTCGCACAGTGGCCTCTATCAAGGGAGAAGCTTAGAGCCCTCACACAGCTGGTAGAAAAACAACTATTGCTACAACACATCCGCCCCTCCCACAGTCCATAGAACACCCTTGTATTTGCTATAAAAAAGAGCTCAGGGAGAAGGAGATTATTTCAAGATTTGATGGCAATTAACAAAACCATGTGAGTTTGGGGCTCCCCACAAAGAGGGCTACCCCACATCTGAGCCATCCCTGCCAATATACCCCTATTAGCAATAGATATAAAAGATTATTTTGTTTTTTCTTCATCCCTCTCTACCCCAGAGACTGTGAACGTTTTGCTTTCTCAGTAACCCCCATTAACAATTCTGGCCCGGCCTCATGATATGAATGGACTGTCCTCCCATAGGGAATGGCTAACAGTCCAACCATTTGTCAGGAGACTGTAGCCACTGCATTAAAACCCCATTTAAAAAAGGGACTCAATGTATATCATTATATGGATGATATATTAGTGTGGAGAGACTCTTCCACCTCCCCTTCCCAACTTAAGGACCAGCTAATACCTTCCCTATCTGCCCTAGGATTCAAACTAGCCCCTCACAAAATCCAACTAATTCTGCCCATTGCATTTTTAGGAACAGAGATCTCCCTTACCCCAATACACCCCCTCAAACCCACAGTTTCCTTCCCTCAAAAATTAACTCTCGCCTCTCTCCAGAGCTTTTTGGGCAATCTCAATTGACTTCAGCCCTGGCTCCCCCTTCCCAGGAGCTCCCTTCAAACCCTCTTCAACTTCCTGAAAGGAGACAAATGTCCTTCCTCCCCAAGAACACTGTCCCCAGAAACAATTCAAGCTCTAAATTCTGTCAGTGAAGCCCTAAAGATATGCCTGTTGCTAGGTATGAACCAACAATACCTATACATCTCCTTATCTTTAACTCCTCCCTTACACTTGTGGGAGCCCTTTACCAACCTCAGGGGGTGCTGGAATGGCTCCATACCCCGATAGGTGGTGCACCCTGAATTATAAATGAGGTGGATGCACTCACTTGCATGATTAGAAATAGCAGGGATAGAGCTCTACAAACCCTAGGGAAAGCACCTGAAATACTTGTCACCCCCTTCTCCCTTTCTGACATCCAGTGGCTAATTAAAAATCACTCCCTCTTTGCTATTAGCATAGTAGGATTCATAGGGCAAACTGACAGCCATTATCCTGATGAAAAATGGGCCTCTGCCCTCCCTCTGTTGTGATCGCTGTCCCACAAACTATTCTCAAAAGAACCCATAGCAGGAGCCCCCTCAATATTTACTGATGAGGAAAAGAGGGGACCTGCGGCAGTAATGTACTACTTCCCTGAGAATGAACCCCCTATCCTTCAATTCAAAGAGCTACCTCATGACTCTCCCCATTATAAAGAATTATATGCCATCTATCTAGCTGTAAAAGAAGTCAAGGGCTCCCTTAACCTCTTCGCAGTGTATATGCTGTCAATTTGCTTCTCTGGTTGTTAAGATCCTTCATCAAACTAGATGCTAACCCACTTCCCCCTCTACTTATACAGGTCTACACCTTCCTACAGGAAAGCACCTCCCCCATCCAGCATGTCCAATCTCACAGTCCCCTACCAGGTCCTATATCTGAAGGAAATGCACTTGCTGACCAAACTGCCTCAACAGGGACATTCATGGCCTCCACTGAACAGGCAGACCAATTTCATTCACACACACACACACACACACACACACACACACACAAATATTAAGGGGCTTCATGCCCACTTACCCCACATCCCTCTTGCTCAACTCCAAAGGATAATAAAAACGTGCTCCTCTTGTCCATCCCTCATTACCACCTGAGCTTTACAAATGATAGGCACCAATCCCCGAGGCCTTAAGTCCAATGCCTTATGACCAATTGATATCACCCATATTCCAAAATTTGGTAGACAGAAATATGTTTTTGTCAACGTAGATACATACTCCCATTTTATATGGGCTACAGCCCAAACAGGTGAAAACTCAAAAAGGTTAATTCACCATATGCTTTCCACCTTTGCCATTATGGGCGTTGCTCAACAGATAAAAACTGATAATGGCCCTGCCTTTACCGGCTCTCAATTCCAAAACCTTCTGCACACACTGGGGAATTGCCCATCATACAGGAATTCCCCACAACCCTCAGGGCCAAGGAATAATAGAAAGAACACATCAAACCCTAAAGTCCCAACTCCTAAAACAAAAGACAACCACCTATCCCCCTAATGTGCAATTAATGATGGCTCTGACTACCCTAAACATATTTAACATCTACAAAAACTCCAAACAGCCTCCTATCTCCCTCCTCTGGCACACACCAAAATTAACCCCCTCTATCCTAGTACGATGGTGAGATCCTTTGGATGGAATTTGGAAGGGAACAGACCCCCTCCTTACAACCAGGAGGGATTTTACTTGTATTTTTTAACAGAACCAGCCTAAGCTTATCTGGGTTCCTGCCAGTAATGTCTGACATTACCCTACCAACCAAGAAGATGGCCCACATCTCCTTGGCAGATCAAGGACAGAAGAAGAGGAGGAGGCAGAGGAATTACTACAACCAGAAGAACAAGATCTCCTGGAAGGACATCCATGACCTGATAGCTGTTGCCCAGGCCATGTGGCCTCCACACGACCCCCTTTCCTCTGTTCTCTTGGTTGTTTTTGTCATTCTTCATGTTAACTATGCTATTGCCCAGCCTCTCCTTAACCTTCCCAATACCTACCATTGGTGATTCTAAGCTAAGGAAACCTACAATGAATACAACAAACTTATAAGCACCCAGAATTGTCCACTTGAAGGACACTGAACCAGGATTGGGATCCCTCTACACCTGGACTCCATCTATACTATTCCCAGACCTTCTGTCTGCTTTCTATACTGAAACCCAGGTGAACGTCTCTAGGAGGTCTCCATATACGGAGGTTGCAGATATTGGAGCTGCAAAATGGAATCCACCAGTCATGGTGGCACCATGCTTGCCAACCTGAAAACTCATTTTCAGCTTTCCATCAGTGATCCCTGGAATGAAAGTTGGCAGACCGAAGTCATGGGCTAACTTTACCCTAATGGCTATGCCAAAAACCCAGTAGCTGACCTGCACATGTCCCGTGAGCTTATTCCTGCCTCCAGATCAGTCTTTACCCATGCTAATATTATCCAGCAGGAAAATCAGTCTCAGAAAGGTCTCCGAGCTACCCTCTCCTGGCTACAGTACATCCAATATGCAGCCGACCTCTTTCCCTTAACCAGCCATCCCAACTCTTCCCAATGCTTTTTTTTTTTCTGTGCTTCTCTCTCATGACCATTATTAGCAGCCGTTCCCATTTCCCTTCAGCACCTCCAGGGACCCCTACCCATGAGAAAAGCAGAAGACATTCCTCTCTTTGACCTGCGATCCCCTCTTTGCCTTGTAGAGTCCTCCTCAAAACCTCAACTTACATGCTGCCCATGATATCACCATCACCAAATCAGTGTGTGTAAGCCCTCCTGACTTCCTCTGGTGCAAAGGCACTACCTGTATTAACCCCTCTTTTCAAGGCCCCTGTGCCCCCATGATAATTGTCCCCCATGTTTATCTCTACAATCCTGAAGAACTTGCCTTGCAGATGGGAGGAAGCTGAAAGAAGAGAGATATCTTCATCCCTTTGCTCATCATACTATGCCTTGCTGTCTCACTGGGTGCAACAAGAACTATTGGAACAGCCCTTGTCCAAACACAACATCTGGCCAGCGACTTCCAGGACAAGCTTGATCAGGCAATGCCTTCAACCGCGGACAACCTTGAGTCTCTTTAACACCAGATGACCTCCTTAGGGAGGAGTTGTTCTCCAAAACGGGAGAGCCTTGGCCTTATTGACTGACAAACAGGGAGGGACTTGCATTTTGCTGGGGGAGGAATGTTGCTTCTATGTCAATGTATCTGCGCTGGTAGAATAAGATGTACACTTCTTAAAGAGCTCCGGGGGAACCTCAGGACATGCTATACTCCAAACATACCTTCTCTTTGGTACTCTATCCCCTTGGTAGCTTGGCTTCTTCCCCTCTTTGGCCCCATACTAGCAATTGGAGCCTTGCTTCTCTTGTCACCCTGCCTCATTCAGTTTCTAAAGCAGCAGATGAGTAGCATTGCAAAGACCACCACCAATTAAGTCTTGGATAAGTATCAAAATGTTCCCAACATGGGAGACAGTTATTCTGATGACACCTCTCCCTTATAAAAGAACAAGGGGGAGTAGTAAAGGGGGTAGACTGAGACAGGCAGCCTGTCCCCTGGTCGAGCTTAGGCTTAATCCTGTGTGACCCAGTGGGACTTGCTCTGCAAGGAACCAGAAAGCATTTTGCCAATGCTTTTGGGAGGCCCTTGGCTCCTGTCAAGTAGCTACAACCTCCACAGCCCCCTGTGGAGAGGTCTATCACATAGGAGCAGCACACCAAGCCCTCCCACATGCAGATAAGGTATCCCTAAACTCTCATGGGAATGGGAAATACCTGTTGTCAGACCCTGACCCATCCCAAACTGTATATTAGACCATCCCAAACTATATAGAACAGTTCCCATCCAGAAGGAATAAAGGTGTGAGAACTACTCCATTGTCTGAGAGCTTCTATCATAATAGCTGTGACACTGCTGCATGGGAAGAGGTCTGCTCTCCTGAATGCCACCAGAAGATTCCTGCACTCCTCACCGGCTAGTCAGCCTCTTGTGGGCTCAGCCCAGACTCAACTCAGTGCAGGGCGCCCTGTGCAACTTCTTGGAGCAATCGAGGTGGTAACTGCAGATGTTGAGGTGGAGGTGACTTCCATAACTGCTTTCACTCTCCCTTTTGCCTGAACCCTTGCACGTGGCTGGGCCAGAGATCCCTGTGGAAAGCTCCCAGCATGCAGGCCCACTGTTATATATTGATGAAATTAGACAAACTATATACATACAAATTACCTATAATATTTAATGTTATTGTCAATATAAGAATGCCATATGGTTGTCAAATATTTGGTCAAAATATTTCTTAGTCTCTGTGCAGAGGTGTTTCTAAATGAGATCAACAATTTAATAAGTAAATGAAGTAAGGCAGAGTACACAGTCAATTCCAGAAGACTTTAATCAATTAATTAAAGAACCAAATGAAACAAACAGCAAAATTTGAAGTTTCTTTCTTTCTTTCTTTCTGGATACTGTTGAGACAGGACATATTTTTTAGACTTGAGATAGAATTCAGGCTATTTTTATATAATCTATTTTATTGTTTCAAATATGTGGCCTTGAAACCTTGAAATTTCATTGAGCTTCCAATCCCTTCAGCTTTCCAGAGGAAGATATATTTCTGGATGACCCCATAATCATGTGATGCCATGAAAATAATGCAATGCTCAATGTAATAATGCTAGGAATGATATAAGAAAACAACTTACAAATGTCTGAGCATTAATGATGGGTGAGAAAGTAAGGTAAAAAATACTTTCTGACCCATAGTAGTTTAAAAATTAACTGAAAGAAAGCACAAACAAAAACTCCTTGATCAGGTTTCAAAGACTTATAATAATAATCCTTTTAGGCTCTGAGATCTGCCTTTTGAGTTTTTGTATATGATTCCTGAATCATACCTGCTTTGTAATAGGTTTTATGTGTTTGTACTCAGTCTGGTTCCTGGAAATAGAAACATTTCTTTTATTATTATTATTATTATTATTATTATTATTATTATTATTATTATTTTGTCCAGGATAACAATACTGCAACTAAAATTAATTTTCCCTAAAATTATGAGCCTCCATCTATTTTGAAAGATTTATTTAACTAAAACAAATAAAACCTACGAACCTTTCCAAGATATTTATTTCTTCAATCCTGGCTCACGGTGAATTGAATGAAAGACAAGTATCATAAACTCCCAGATGATTCTCTGATTTCATTGGCAAGATCTCTGAGGTAGAACACTAATGCTTTAAACAATTTTGTATATTCATAAGTACATTTACATATCAAGATTTTCTAGACTGCCTGCTCAACACCACAGAGTTTTCGTTATCAGACTTTTCTCTGGAGTAAGATTTCTTAAAAGGGAAGCTAATTATTTTTATATTAATAGCATTGCATTGAAAATTGATTTTATATACTATATTCTGATTATAGATAGAACTACCTCAGAATGTCCCCACCTCACCACCCACTCAAATCCACACCCTTACTTGCTTTATCTCATTAAAATATGAACAACTTAAAAGAAAGAAAAAGAAAAGAAAAAAGATAAAAACAAACCATCCTTCATAGGACAATACAAACAAATAATCAAAAAATTCTAAGGAAAAGCACAAGAAATACATAATATAGATGCACAAACACACACATACTCATGCAGAGAAATACCATAAAGACACAAAATTAGAAACTTTTACATAAGCAAAAGAACTGTATGGTAAAAAGAAAAGAAAAATGCCCAGATAAAGGATTATGGGATAAAAATAATAACAAAAATGTATTCAAAAGTACCATTGAGCTTATTATATATTGGCTACTGCTGGACATGAGGCCTGCCCTTGTGTATGGTTTGTATATTCAATGAGACTCAGTTGGAGAAAAACTAATTTTTACATTGTGAATGGCTATCAATTGGAGATAGTTTCTAAGTTAGAGTTGGGGGCTTGTGTCTACTTCCTCTCTCAGTACTGTGACACCATCTGTTTTGGTCCTATGCAGGTCATGTGAATGGTGCCATAGTCTCCCTCAGTTCATATGTGAATCAGTCATCTTGTGTGTCTGGAAAGTCCATTTTTGTTGGTGTCTTCCATCCCCATTGGCTCTTACAATCTTTCTGCATCCTCTTTCACAGAGTTTTCTAAGCTGTGGCAAAATGAATATGATAGAAGCATTTCATTTAGGACTGATTATTTCAAGGTTTTTTACTTGCTTTACTTTGTCCAGTGGTGGACTTTTGTATTTCTTCCAATCTACCACAAGAAGAAGCTTCTCTGATGATAATTGAGCAAGAGACTAATCTGTGAGTATAATACAACACTGTTATGAGTCACTTTATTACTATGTTCCTTTAGCAGAATAGTAGTATATAGTTTTACCTCAGGTCTACTGCCTATATTGTCTCAAGTTCATGGCCATTTTAGCAGCATAGAACTATCTCATGGACTAAGCTTTCAATCCAACCAGGTAGTAGTTCATTACTCCCATAACTTTTGTGCCTCTATTGCACCAGCTTATCTAGCAAGTCGATCACTATTGAAGAGAAGAGGTTTTGTAGCTGTATTAGTGTATACCTTTCTCCTCTGGTAGTGTGCCAAGGATTTTCCAGTATCCTGCAACATAGTCCTTAGGGGTGAAGGCTCCAGGTACACAGCAGTCTACCTGTTGAGTGAGTTGTGCAGTTCTGTCTTTATCAGTAAGGCCCTATCATTCCTTTGTGGAAAACAACCAAGACTTTTGGCAATAACCTGGGTATTTGGAGGGTTCAATGCTGCCTTTTTGTCAAAAACTCTATTAAATGTATCTATGTATCTTATTCCTGGCACTCAAAGTTTCATTTGCAAGTGAGAGCTTTCAAGTTGGTGATTTTTCTACTCATTATTTGGTGATTGCATTAGGATTCATATATATATATATATACACATACATACCATAGGAAGCTACTACTATGGTAGGCTTCGAAATGAACCCTCAAATGGGCCTGAGTGTTAGCTCTCCTTACTCTCCTTTATTGTTTCCCTTCGTTTTTGCCTTTAGCTCTTCACTTGATGTTCCCATTACAGTGCCCCCAACTCATCGAGCCATAACTATTTTTTCTACGTCTTTCTCCTAGAGAGAACCTTCTTTCTACCTTAGTTTCTTTCTCTATATATAACCTCTCTGGTTATATGTATTATAGACTGCTTACAGATGAGTTAACAGCTAATATCCATATATAAGTGAATACAGACCATATTTGGTTTATTTGTGGTGCAATAGGTTACCCCTCTAAGGATGAATTTTTAGATAAATTAACATACATTTGAATTTTAACAGCTAATAAATATTCTTTTTTATTTTTCTATTGTGTTAATATAAGATAGTTTCTCTATCCATTCATCCATTGATGGGCAAGTATATCCTTTAACAATAACTGTAAGAACAATGAATATCCGCATCTTGCATTCACCATTTTTGCAAAAAAGAAAGAAAGAAAGTAAAGGTTTAACTTCCACTGTGAAATGACCTGAGATGTCCTGTTATGTTACATCTATGTGTTACATGCACTGATGTAACTCAGAAAAAGTAACTATACTACTAGGAAAGAAAGAAGAACTCTAAGTATCAAGGGAGAAAATATATCTTATACCTAAATTCCCTAAAACTTTTCCCATATGAATCTCTGAAGCCAATATGCTCAGGGTATACACTCATACAAGACTCATGCACCATCTTGTCCTGTGACTCTGCTTAGAAATAAGGCTGTCTACAATTTTCCTACTTACAAAATTATCTCTGGTCGCATAGCTCTGGTACAAGCTCTATTGGAAGCAGGCTATAAACTCAAGTACAACAGAAAAAAGAGAGTCCACATGTGTAACATCATAGAAACAGAAACAATATTACTAAATAAATTATTCTGTGTTCCTCAAGCCCATTAGTCCTATAGAAATGTTCTGCATGATAATCAAGGAGAAGAATGACAAAACCAAGAACTGAAAAACTGCTGAAAGTAAGGGTGCTTCCCATCTTGCCTGGCTATCTATTGTATTTACCACAAAATCCATGGATGTTATCTCCATTATGGACCTAGATAATAACTTTTTTTTTCTCAAGGTGTCATCAAGATCAATTTTCCTGAAAAGAGCTTTCAATCAGAGTCAATATAAGTGAATGTTTTTCAAGGCAAATCTGGTATAAAGATTAGTCTAAATTCAGGACTCATTCATACTCACTCATGTGTGTTCTCATTATGTGAATTACTTATTTTTATCATTAAGATTTCTGCCACTAGTTTCTTCCCTGAGCAGCAAAATTCTAAGAATTATGGAATTTTAGCCATACTATTTTTTATTTTTTCAATAGTTAGTTATTAAAAACTTTAAAGAGTAGTAGAAATTTCATAACCAAAACTCCTCTTTGAAATTAGATATTAATTAAATCTTGTATATTAGCTGTCTCTAGTCCTCCTTCTCCCCAAGAAAGTTTCCCAAGAAGTGTTTTCTTCATCCTATTAGATTGCTTTCCTTTGTACTGTCATTATCCCACTCATTGTGGATTTTCTCCAACATTACACCTAGTATGAACTCAACAAGATCAGAATCCAACTGTGGTGGGAAGCTTTTAGTTTTCAGCTCACCAAATCTCGAACAATTTTGAAGGAGTTCCAAGAGAGGGATTGTCTAGAGCAATTCGAAAGAGGTTATCTTGATTATTAATTCTTGCAAGAAGTCACAACCCAAAGGAGAAAATATTACTTAAGATACATATGAATATTTATGCACAGATTCGTGAGTTATATATGTGTGTATGTGTATGCCTGTGTGTATATATGTATATAACAGATTTGCATATTTGTTTGCTATTAAGAAACTAGTTAATAGTATGATTCTTTATGATGTTCTTTAATCATCCTTAATATTATTTTACTTTCATCCTCCCTTATTTATTTATCTCCCTCTCCCTCCCTACTTAGATTTTCTCACCATTTTCCCCTTCTCTGTAAAAGTAACTTTCATTGGCTAAATGTAAGTTTCATCTCAGAGGATTACTGCTGAATAAGTTCACACTTTCTAGGTCTTTCTGAACAATGATGAGATGGTTCAACTCAGCTGCTATGGCTAAAATCTCTCCAAGCTGACTGATTCAAACTGTCATCCCTCAATTTCTCATAGCCAGTCTCTCATGGCTGCAGAAAGGACAGTGTGACATGGTTTCCACCCCTGATGCAGAGCAAGCAGGGTGTGTTTCTTCCTGGGTACTGATGGTTTCTGTAGGCATAAGGCTTGTTTTTATAATAATGTACATGTTTCACTTTATGCTCCACCTCTGTGGAATATTCTCTTTGCCAACATTATCAGGGAATGTTTTCCCTCTCAAGGTTATTGGGGAATATTCTCCCTGCCAAGATTAATGATTATATGATAATCAGAAACAGCATAATTCCAGAAATTGAGAATGTATCTGCTTATTTTTCTTCCACAAAATGGTGGCTGTGACCCTCAGAATAGGCCATGAGGCTTTGAGAAAGAACTCTGAAAACATGAGTTAAAGACTACATAAGTCAGTATAAGACTGTCTTGTACAGGATTTCTCAACTATGTAAAATATAATTCAATATGAGGTGTAAGATGGGTTAATGGACCCAAAAGAACAGAGCCAGCTGCATTAATGAGCCAGCTTTGTCAGCAAGATATTGAGGAAGAAGATAAATAGATTTAAAGAGTGGTGAACTCAGTGCAAGGTCTCACCCAGAGAAACCTGTTGTTTGAGTTTGCAGTTGAACAAAGAATAATTTTGACTTTTAATCTGGAATGAACTACAATCCAGAAATTTATACTTTGCAAGTGGGTACAGACCCATGAAGGTGAAGAAATGCCACAGTATGCTCTTTACTTCTTGAGAATGATTAAACAAACCTCAAAAACAGAAACAATTGATGATCTGCTTCATTCTAGTTCTGCCTCAGTCAAATTGGCTTCAGTAAAGTCAACTTGCTCTTATTTGATTAGTTTGGGGGAAACTAAACCTTTACTAAGACCAACACCATTAGATCCCTTCCTTACTACATTGCCAAAGGCAATATAGGCAACTCTTACTATTCTTGAAAGTGAAACTGAATTGGATTGCAAGTTCCTCTATCCTTGTCATGCTTTCAATTTGGAGGAGGAAGCCTCCAAAATGAGGATTGGACTCCTATCTTGATAAGCACTACTCAGAGAATAAGCATGACAATGAAAAGTAAACCTGAAAAACAGTCTCACACAAGGCTGGACAATGAAGCCCAAGAGTCTTACCTCTACCCCACCCCCATAGAGTGATCCTATGTGACAAAGTTTTCCAGTCAAAGTCCCTGCTGATGAGGACAATGGTGAGTCAACACAGGAAGTAGTTCCATATAAACTACTGAAGGAAGTTAAGTAATCTACCGCAAAATATGGGCCTAGGTCTCCTTATGTAATATCTTTGCTTTACAGTATGGCTACATATTGGTTGACTCCACAGGACTTGAGCAGGGACCAAAAGGTTGTCTTTCAGGAGAACAATTTTTGTGGAAAATGGAATATGAGGAGGAGGTCACAAAATAATCATCCTTCAAAAAAGAAGTATAGTGCCATGGAAGTGTAGTTACCACCGCACCCCACCCCCAAACCAGACAGGAGCTGATCTGATAAAACTCACAGCAGGTCTTTATTCTATTAGCTCAGGTGCCTCTAATTCATGCCTCCTTTTGGTGGTGGAGGAGCCTCAAATATATGTTGGGGCAAGGCTTTATCATAAGCAGCAAGTTGGTGTAAGTGTGCAAGCATCTAATTGGAAAGCTACTGTGGACTTTAACATAACAGGTTGGTGCTGTGAGTCAACTAATAAACTTAATTTCTGCTCCCCTCTGCATTGGTGGTTGTTAGATAGGGGGTGGACTTGTAACCTGGAGGTGCACGTTTGTTGGGGAAATAACCTGGAGATGCTGGTCTTATTGGGAGAGTAACCTGGAGACATTGGTCTTGTTGGGAATTAGCCTAGAGACTGGAGCTAGCCTCGGGTTTTGTTGGAATCCAACTTGCTAGGTATCAGCTTATTAGTTTACCTGAGTTCAAACTTAGGTCAGGTTCTCTAAAATTGTGTCCGAATTTGGTGTTTTGAGTATAATGTGATGGGAAGAATTTCTTTTCTGGTTCAGTCTATTTGGTGTTCTGTAGGATTCTTGTATATTTGTGTTCATCTATTTCTTTAGGTTAGGGAAGTTTTCTTCTATAATTTTGTTGAAGATATTTACTGGTCCTTTAATTTGGGAGTCTTCACTTTCTTCTATACCTATTATCTTCAGGTTCTGTCTTCTCATTGTATTCTGGATATCATGGACATTTTGGGTTAGGAACTTTTTGCATTTTGTGTTTTCTTTGACTGTTGTGTCCATGTTTTCTATGGTATCTTCCACACCTGAGATTCCCACTTCTATCTGTTGTATTCTGTAGGTGAGGCTTGAATCTATGACTCCTGATTTCTTTCCTAGGATTTCTAACTCCAAGGTTGTCTCCCTTTGTGATATTTTTTATTGTTTCTATTTCTGTTTTTAATTCCTGGATGGTTTTGTTCATTTTTTTTTGATTGTGTTTTCCTGTAATTCTACGTGTTTGGTTGTGCTTTCTTGTAATTCTTAAAGGGATTTTTTGTGTCCTCTTTAAGGGCTTCCAGTTGTATACCTGTGTTCTCTTGTATTTCTTTAAGGGAGTTATTTATTTCCTTCTTAAAATCTTCTATCATCATCTTGAGATGTGATTTTAAGTCTGAGTCTTCCTTTTCTGGTGTGTTGGGGTATCCAGGGCTGGCTGTGGTGGGAGAGCTGGGTTCTGATGATGCCAAGTAGTCTTGGTTTCTCTTCCTTGTGTTCTTGCCCTTGCCATTCACCATCTGGTTATCTCAGGTGTTAGCTGGTCTTACTCTCTCTGGCTGTGGCTTGTCTTTCCTGCAAGCTTAGGTGTCAATACTCCATGAAGACCAGTTCTCTCTTAGAGGAATTTGGGCTTGGAGATCTGTGGTGCAGGGTCAGCTCTGGGGTGCAGACAGAAACAAAAAGGATCTAATCCACAGCTGTCCCTTCTTTCCTGTGTCCTGATGGCTCTGCAAGGGTCCCTCTTGGTCCAGTGAATTTGAAAAGAAGTGGTGGTCTTGCCTATGCTTAAGGATGTGTTGGCTCTCCTGGTATACCAGCTCTCTCCTGGAACTATTTGAGTATGGAGCCATGTGTCACAGGATCTGCTCTCCAGCCACCAAAAGAAACCAGAACTCCATTCCTCAGTCCTTGTGTCCTGGGTATTCCAGGTGGGTCCCTCAGAGCAGACAGGCTTGCCCACACTCCAGGGAGGCTAACTTTCTCCCAGCGTTATTTGGCTATGGAGCCTTGGTGGCCCAGGCAAAGATCTCCTGCCACAGATGGAAACCGGAAGGCTTTCCAATTTTTAATGCAGACAAAGTCTATCTGTATAATTAAAATTGTCTTTGGGCTTACTGTGATTTGCTCTCTTTGTTGATCCTGAGTCATTCTTTTCTCTGGTTCCAGACTTCCACTGCTCTGGTGTCTCCCAACTGTGATTCTTTTTGGTGGCCCAGCTGAGTGTAAAGAACTGATGCTACCTCTGGAGACAATACTACATGGATTTCTTCTGTGTGGCTCTTTGACAGATGTCTCCTGTCCTCTGAAACGATTATGTCAGATATCCTTTGTGTTGGTGGGATTTTTTCTTGCATAATCAATCACATTGGATACCAGATGTAAAAGAGATTGTTTTTCACCAGATCAGATTGTCATCTCAGTGGCTTGGTCCTGAATAAACTTATCCTTTCAAATTCTTTCTTAACTCTGACTGGATGGTACAACTCAAATATTCTGGGTCAAATTCCACTCCAAGATGACTGGTTCAAACTGGCTTTTGTAGGCTTCTCACTGAATTGCTCTGCTTTGAAACCTGCTTCTGGTTTCTATAAAATGAACTGCACTTACTGTTCTGACTACAAGAACTGAACTGAACTGAATGGAACAGCAAGAATACAGATGGACTCAACTGCATTTAACTCACCTGTACCAAATTCACCAAATTGAACTCAACTTTGTTGAACTGCGCTCACTGAACTTACCTGCACTCTTCACTCACTCTGATATATGCTTAAGTAGGCCCTGTTTGCTGTCTATTCTCCCAACAGTTGGGAATACCCTATTTCTGACTCATTATTATTGTCTGATACCTCACTCTATATGCCCCACAATTAGACATCACTTTCAAACATGGCTTCTTCTTTCTACAAATTTTACCTTCCATGTTTGATATTAAAGGTGTGTATTAAAGATGAGTTTGTATTCCAGCCAGAAGAATTAAAGGTATGTGTGCCATTCTAGCCTGATCACCCATACCTAGAAGGGCTTTCTATATGATTTCATGCTAGAGCAGCCATGTAGCTGGATTAAAATTCCTCTACATAGTTCAGATCACTTGAACCCTGCAATTCTCCTCCTGATTATTCTCCCAGTGTCAACTGTGATCATAATCCTTTTTACTTCCTGTTTATAACATTTTCTCCAGGTTATATACTCACATCTGAAAAACTTAAGCTTGGAGACTCCAAGGAGAGAGAACATGTGATGTTTGCCTTTCTGGGTCTGGGTTCCTTCATTCGATACTTTCTTTTCTATTTCTATCCATTTATCTGCAAAGTTCAAGATTTCACTTTTCTCTATAGATGATTAGCATCCAATAGTGGATATGCAGAGTTGTGGAGCCCAATTCCAATGAATGTGTCTAGTAAAGAACTTCTATACCTATGGCTCAGGGATATTCTTTAATGAGGAGTTAAAATAAAGGGTAAGAGCCAGAGGATAAGGGAGTGTGCTGTAAGACTGTGTCCCTTAGTATGTCAGAAGTTACACGCATAGTTTATTATCAACATAAGTGTTTAATCATAAGTTGAAAAAGGACAGCAACAATAAATATGCCAACATGGACAGAACAACCTCCACAAGGACTCAAACCCACAAAAATAACTACCAGCAAGTAGAGAACTCTCAAAGCAGAGGAAATAATGTTCCCCAGAGCAGAACACACTAATCAATTATCTCATACCAAATAGGAAGTCCTGGAAACACACATATAAGTAACAAAAAAGACTGAACTGGTTATATTTAGGACTCACCCTCTATTTCTCTCTCTCTCTCTATCTCTCTGTCTCTCGCTGTTCACATATGGGCACATGTATGTGTGTGAGTAGTATGGATTTGATAACAATTAAAGAAAATTGTGTCTGTAAATATGAAAGAGAACAAGAAGGGCATTTTAGGTGTTTGGAGACAGAACATAATAGAGATAAATTACATAATTATGTTGTAATTTTAAAAAGAAAAGAAAATTTCAATGAAAAAATAAATATACAAAAATTACAATAAATAAAACACTATTGCTAATATCTCAAGCCCTTTTTCCTTTACTTGTGAAATAATGAATATTAGCTGAACTTATGAACTTAGTTATCAAACCTGCTAAGAAAAAAATGTTAAGTAAATGCATACATAAAATGCTTTAATCTTACTCATCAGTCTAATTATGGCTCTTAATATTACTAAAGAATATTAAATGAAATACATATATTTTATGGAAAATATATTATCAATGATAATAGTTATCTGAATCATTGGATTTATGGTATTAAGTTACTTACTTTAATTAGATTAAACTTTTTTTTAGAAAATTCTATAGCAAAAATGAAAAAGAATATTAAGATGTAGTAATTTTACTTAAATTAATTTTTGTAATCTTAAATTTCACTATATTTCCCATTTAGTATTATGTTGCAGGATTTTCCCTGTCCAATTACATTAGAGCAACAGGAGCCCTATGATTGGACAGGGAACAGGGAGGCAGAGCTAAGAGTTGCACAGGAGAGACCATCGTGGAGGAGAAGGGAAGGAAGATGGTAGCAGATATGAACTGGCATAGCGCCACCTATTTTTACGTTATCATAAAGGTTAAAAGTTTGGAATAAGTTGTCTCATCTAGGTGGGCAGCTTTATTATTATCAATTGGCTCTGAAATTAATGTATTAGCATCTTGTAAATTGTGTTTTTATTGATACATAAATCTTATTGATTAACTATATGCTTAAGAGTTTTAATTCTACCAGGAAATTGGGTGTCGAGATGGCTGACCATGTGGCAGGCAATTATCCAGTGAGCCTGGAGGCAGAGATCTGCCAAGGGATTCAGCTCTGGAGAGTTGGTGTGCTGAGAGAGTGAGATCACCTGGCTGGAAATCTGCTGTGGCCTACCAGCTGCTTGCCGGAGCTCAGGAACATGCCAGTTCTCTTTTTAAAATATTTCTCGCTACAGTATTATGTTTTAAAAATAGTTCATAATTTTTCAGGAGTTTTTTTTATTGATGCATAGTTTTTAAAAATGTTTTCTTAAGTGTATATTTTAATAGTTCTGGCTTATTTAAGATTACTATTATTAAGATGAAACACCCTGACCAAAAGTAAATTGTAGAGGAAAGGTTTTATTTTGTTCACATTTCCACAGCACTTTTCATCATCAAAGGAATTCAATACAGAAAAATATACACAGCAGGATTCTGACAGCAGGAGCTGAAGGAGATTCTGTGGAGGGGTGCTTCTTACTGGCTTCCTCTTGATAACCTGGTCAGCTTGCTTTTTTATAGAACCCAGGACCACCATTCCAGAAACAGCACCATTCTCAATAGTTTTGGGCCTTCTAAATCCATAACTTAATAAGAAAATTCTTTGAAGTCTTCACTATAGTCCAATCTTCTAGAGGCCATTTTAAGTCAAATTCACATAAAAACTAACCAAGACAACTTTCCATACATTATATCTTTGTCACATTTATTCCCTTCCCACTCCTACTACATTGCTGGCTGCCATCTATCAAACCCATGTCACAGGTGGGTATGTCTTTTGAGCAGGTGACTATTATAACTAACAGGCCATCAGGAATCAGTGACTGATTCTAATTGGCTTTTTTCAGGTTCTGACTGAATTGCTCCACTTGGTAAAACTAACTAGGAACTTGATGAACTGAATTACACTAACTAAACTAACTGCACTAATAGAACTGAACTGAATGCACAACCACAACACAAATGAATGGAACTTGATGAACCCAACTTCATTCAACTGAATTGCACTGAGCTCAACTGAACTCCCCACTATTTTCTCCCTACACTGCTCTTAAGTAGATCCTCTTCCCTGTCTGTTCTTCCTAGAATTGGGCATACCCTATCTCTGACTCATTCTGTCAAATCTTTCTTTGATTCCTCACTTTATCTACCTTACAATTAGATGCCCTTGTTTGGAATTAAAGGTGTATTCTAAAGGCATGACTGTATTCTAGCAAGATGGCTTAAATATGAATATTGAGGGTATGTCTGCATTTCAGCAAGATCACAGAGAGCTATGTTTTGATTGTGATCCCTCATCAGAGTAGCCATGTTGCTGGATTAAAATTCTTCTATATGTATTGTATAATGTCCAGTTGTAACATTGTTTTTCCTGTTATTTGGTGACTCCTTTAAATTCTATTTATATATGCATGCATTTTCGGAAGTTGCTACTGTTGATGCTTGTTCCTTTCAAACATATCTGTGGTTATTTTGTATTCAGTCTCTGTTTTGCTCTTCAGGTGAAATTAAGTTTAGGTTCTCAGAATCTGCCTCCCAAAATTATACACAGCTGACACTAAATAATGCTACTGATAAGCCCAAAAGTTATTGTTGTATTTCTTATGTTCTGTTAACACAGTGTTGGGAAATTCTCCTGTTCACTCTCCATCCACCCTCACTCTTACTTCACTTAGGACCAATCAGCTTAAGGATTGGTGATAATACTTTGTCTAGTTAGCCAAAAATGTTGTACCAATTCCTTGCTTGCCTTTTAAACCTTTTAACTTGTGTTTTCCTATAAAATGTATGCCTTAAGAACTGAACTGAACCTGAAAATCAAGCACCTGAGCTCTTTTTGTTTTCCCGATCAATCATTTTTGGGATGTGTATTCAATAAACTATTCTTTCTTAGCTGAGATAGCTGTTTGTATGGTTTGTGTGGCTATTCATAAAAACCCCAACTACAATGATATATTTCAATGTGGCTTTTCAAAAAAAAAAGTTAGTATTAATTATCCATCCCCTCTGTCCTAAAGTTTTATTGCCATAAAAAGACACAATGACCTCTGCAATTTTTATAAAAGAAAACATTTAATTGGTGGTGGCCTGGAGTTTATCCTAGTCAGGGTTTCATTGCTGCCAGGACACATCATGATCAAGGTAACTTTTATAAAACACAGTATTTAATTGGGGCTGGCTCATAGTTCCAAAAGTTCAGTCCATTTTTGTTATGTCAGGAAACATGGCTGCAAGCAGGCACTTGTTGATGAAGACATAGCTGAGAGTTCTGTATATCTGGATCTTCAGGCAGCAGGAAGAGACAATGAGCCATTAGGGATAAGTGACTGAAAGTTCACCACCTAGAGACATCGCTATGACAAGACTACGCCTTCTGATAGTGACACTTGCTATGGGCCTATGTGAACCATTTTTATAGGGAGAATCAGAGAACAGAAGCACACAGATTCAGATCCTCTTCCTGGTTGCCTGTCAGGAGGAAGACAAATTCCTTCTACATGCTTTCAGATCATGATGTGGAGCACCCAACTCCTTCTCTAGCACCAACTCAGTTTGTTACATCTGATCAAAACACTCTTCAGAAGTGTGAGCCACTGGAAAGAGTCTAGGCTAGGCTGTGCAGCATCTTTCCTCAATGCAACCAATCTGAATCTCTTCACCTTAGCTGCAGATAGATTCCACTAAACAGGCCAAAAAGCATCCACATTCTACATAAAAATATCATAAGAATGAATAATCTCCAGGCAACATACTAAAATTCTTCTCTTCTGAAACCTCTTGAGCCAGGTCTCCGGAATTCAAATCACTCTCAGTACTAATGTCTTCCATAGTCCCACTAGGATACCCATTATGTCCTACTTAAAGCATTGTACTGCTCACTAAATCCAAAGTACCAAAATTCGCATTCCTCGAAACAAAACCATGGAGAGACCTATAATATCAATACCCCACTCCTGGTACCAATTTCTGTCTTACTGTTTCGTTGTGTTGACAAGGCAACATTTATAATGGATAACCTTTAATTGTGGTTGGCTTACAAATTCAGAAGTTTATGGCATTATCACCATGGTGGGCAGACATGGTATTGTAGAAGGAGCTGAGAATTCTAAATCTTGATCCAAAGTAAACCAGCAGGCTGTGTTCTTCAGGTACCCAGGAGGAGGGTCTAAATCTCACTCAATATAGCCTGAGCACTAGGAGCCCTCAAAACCTGCCTACACAGTGACATATGTCCTCCAACAAGGCCAAACCTATTCCAACAAGGCCACACCTCCTAATAGTGACACTTCCTAAGGTCCTAACGGAAACATTTTATTCAAGCCACTACATCTACATTGTGTCCTTTTGTTTTTCTCTAACATAGCTCCCCATTTATTCTTCTACTTCTAATACTTGCCTTTTGCTTTACAATACTATTATATTTCTATATTCTAAGTAGTTATAAATTTTAAAAAATGCTGAAAAGATGAATGGGGAACATATTTGATATAGCTACTGAAATTATTTTGATTGTGAAATATTTTAATATAATTTATTAAAGTATTTGATTTAAGTTCAACTATTAATTCTTATGTATTACCAAAGAACATAGTACAATATCAGGATCTTATTGATATTCAAAAGAAAACAAAGTAGTCCATATATTGAAGGCCATAAAGTATGATATGTAGGCTTGCAGGTATGGTATTATATGATGGATTCTGACCATATGTACTACACCTGAATTCACAACCATATTTATTTGAGATATAATCATTTCAATTGAATTTAATATATGTATACATATAACAAAGTATAATGGATATGTATTATAATTTCAAAAAATATCAATCACAAAATAATAACATTGTCATCCACCCTGTGTTTTATTTTTATTAAAAGTCTACCAAAAATCCATAAAGCCAGAACATAATTAGCTAAATACTTTTCATTCGGCAGGTAAGGAACATTGGTCTACAAATTTCATTATCAAAGTTTGGTTGCGAGCCTTAGCCTTTAAGATCTAAGCTGTATCACCAGCCCAGGTTTTGTATTTTCTTTTTTAGCATATTCAGCATGTAAATTTTACAGCATAAAGGTAATATCAATAAGCACAACTTACAAATAGTGAGTGTACTTAGATTTCTCAGTTCCCTCATGAAGTGACATAACTTTTGTTTCTCCTAATCATTTGTGTCCTAAGACATACCAAGGCAGTATAATGAATCAAGTTTTTGAAAATATAAAGTAAATCATATAGTCTGAAAATTCATTCATATAAAATCTGAAATAAGAGTGACTCACGCAAAGGTCTAGTTATTTATATAGATAAGTACATTCTTAGAATAGAGTAATTGCAACATTTATGAAATAGTAGGAGGTAATTGTGATATATTTTGTAGTGCAGCAAATTAACAAGTTATATACCTAATTTAGAAAGGTATGCTTCTAGTTCAAGAGGTGATATATTCAATTCATGTTGATAATCTAACTTAGTAGATTATATGACTTACACACTAAAAGATATACCTAAAGTAGAAGGAATTATATGCATATCATCTAATATATCAAAATCCAAATATGATCCAGTTTATCTGGTAAGCAATTAATTTTATTCATAGCTGGTTTTTATTTTAGCCTGACTCTTTAGAAAGTTGTTCATTTATGAATTCAGAAGAAATTTACGCTTAATATAGATGTGTATGCCAAAATTGTTTAGGTTCCTAGATTATTCTAACTCTATCTTATTTTGGAAATATTATCATAATATTTTGAAGACCCCAATTTAGCACTCTTCAGGAATGCTTTCTAATTATGCTGTTTTTTTTTTTTTTCAGAAGTCTCACAGTTAGAATAAATAGAACTGAATAAATGGCATATAGAAGCAGGACACAAGATGATTTTTAAGAAACTGGATTTTTATAATTTAGGATAATGAAAATTCTGGTATATTTGAAAAAAAGGTGTTTTCCAGCCCAGAGGAACATGTACATATTTAAATAAAAGTGAAATATTTGATATGCCTAAAACTCATTTGATATATTAAAATTTTCATTTATCAAAATATTTCTGTAATTTTGTTTCTAATTCAATATACAAAATCTTCTTTATACCTTACCACTACTTAAAACAAGAACGTTTTTTAAAATTAAGGCCAAGGAAACACAAACACACACACACACAAAGGAGAGGGTAAAAGAGATCAAAGTAGAAGGGTAGCTTGGGAAGCCAAGGTCAAGGTTCAGCTTGGTCTCAGGGTCTCTGAGGATATTCTTATGCCCTAAATTATAGGTTTTCAATTTGAACAATTAGAGAGTGTCATCGGCTCACAATTTTGTGTTAAACATGCTTTAACTTGGCGTTGAACTTTTCAGATAGGAGAACAATCCTATCAGGTCTTTAGGCATTTATCTTTTTTTCCTTTTCCTTTCTTTCTTTCTTTTTTTTTTTTTTTACTGAAATAAAGTTGTTTTCATATAATATATTCTGAAAAGAGTTTCACTCTGGTAATTTGCTCTTTTGTTCTCTTTGCCCCTCCAATCTCAAGCTTTCTTTCATTGTCTCTGAAAAAATAGGCAAACAGAAGACATAAATGAGTAAAACAAAATGGAAAAGTGTAACAAACCAAAAATCAAATAAATAGTATTAGAAATTCATACATAAAACATAAACTGTAAAACCAAAAGATCAAAAAACATAACATGCATGTAAAATACCAGTAAGATAAAATATACCCAAACAAAGGAGTATGTGACAACAAAATCTCTCAAAATATTATGGAATTCAAGTAGTATTGGCCATCTACTGCTGGGTATAGAACCCTGACCATATTCTCATGTATTCTCTTATAAAACAAAAGAAACAACAACAACACAAAAAAACTTACACTGGTTTTTATACCCAGCAATTTGCCGTTGAAGAAACTATCTTTTTTTTTTTTTTTTTTTCATTTTCATGTAGTTAGCAATTAAAGATAGATTAATTGTTGGGAATGTAAAGCCCCTGTTTTAGTTGTTGAAATACCCTTATGAAAACCAAGCTGCATATCTGTTACATATTTAACAGGGACCTAAATTCAATCTATGTATGCGCTTTGGTTGGTGTTTTAGTCTCTGGGAGCCCTCAAGGCCCCAGGTAAGTTAACTTTATTGGTATTCTTTTATAGAGTCCCTATCACCTCTTTCCCCAACTCTTACACAAGGCTCCTAAAGCTGGGTCTAATGTTTGGGTGTGGATTTTTGCACCTATTTCAGTCAGTTGATTGGTGGAGTCACTCAGAAGACAGTTATGCTAGGCTCCTGTCTGTAGGTACTAAATTTTGCAGTCTACTTTTAATAAGGGTTCAACATCTGCCCTAGTCCACCACCTATCAGAGGTAATGGAAGAGAAAAGGTATTAGGATATGGGGGAAATGGACCTCTTCAGAATTAGTTTTTTCAGAGTGAGGTTGATCTTCTTTAGCAGTAGTTCAGTCCCATAGCAAACATCAAATACAACTTAGTAGGTGCAGACCAGTCCTTTAGCCAGGCAGACACAAGGCATGAACCAGCTGGTACAGTCCAGCCTTTTCAGCAAGCAGACACCAAACAACTGTAATTCAATTCTGAAGAAACTGCCAGGCTAGCCCAGAGGCCTAAAGAGAGGCTACAGAAGTGTCAAGCTTCCTCAGGAAACTTGAGAGCAGTTCTTGGGTGAGTTTCTCTTAATGGTAGTGTTATCATAAGTTGAGCTCAACAAAGTTATGTAAAGCAAACTAATATATGTGTGTGTTTAGTAAAGAATAACAAGGTGGAGCAAACCAACCCAAGGCTCAGTGCTAATCTCACACTGCCTGTGGGGTCATATTTTTACTCCTTCATCAAGTGTCTCTTTGTAGGGATCAGTTCTGATGCTAAGTTCCTGTTCTCCAATTAGTTCTTGATCTGTCAGTAAAGAAAGGTAAACAGAAGGGACAGGCAGGATTTCCATGAAAGAAGGCAGGGAGACTCAAGGGAGGAGAACGGTTTTCACCATGCTTTAGAGAGAGGGGAACCAGGCAATCATGTGAGGTCTCAGAAGGAGCTGGAGACTGTCACCACCGTGACAAATGAGATATAAGTGATGGGACTAGTCACAGAAGTTTAGGGCAAGTGTGAGGTAGGAAGCTAAAAATATAGATAAGGGTACATTTTTTAGGTGAGAGCTAGCAGGGCCCAGCAATTGTGCCAAGTAAGCAAGTTGAAATGGAACAACTGTGTGTCTGTGTCTTTTATCTATGGATTCAAGGTAAGCCAGGTGGTGCTGGTCACCTACAGACCTAAAGGCCAGTAAAGCATAAAAGTACACACTACATCCTTTCAAATGTTTACTATATCTAAACATCCTTTCTCCTGTGTCTGCTTCAGGAAAACAGTCTTTCACATGTTTGCTTTAGCAAGACATCCTTTCCACTGTGTGCCCCAAAAAAACACCATTTGACAAAACTAACCTTCCAAAGAACTGAAAGTTTCCACTTCATCTGTCTGTAAGCATAAGAGTGTCATTAATAGAACCAAGGATTGGTTCTCAGGATGGGTCCCAAGTTTGTTCTGTCATTAGTTGGCCATTTCCTCAGTCTCTGCTCTATCATTGTCCCTGCACATCTTGTAAGCAGGACAAATTTTGGCTTAAAAGATTTTAGGTGCATGGATGTCTGTATTGCTCCATTGGGATTAATGGCTGGCTACAGGACGTGATTCCATTCGGTTCCATATCTCCTAATGGAAGGAGTTTCAGCTAGAGTCACCCTCATAGTTTCCCTGGAGCCTCTCCTATCCCAGGTCTCTGGCACCACCCCTGCCTTCCATGGATTTCCATTGACTCTTTTGGCCTTCTTTTCCTGGCTCTCCCTACACCTGATGCTCCCTCCCCCCCAACACACACACCTGTTCTCTTCATCCACTCTGCCACCTAGTTTCCTCCATCCATTCACTTCCAATGACTATATTATTTCCCCTTCTGAGTGAAATTCAAGCATTCTCCCTTGGGGACTCCAAGACCACGTTTTCTACATCTATAAAATAAATATAAAACCATGTAACTGAAACTAATGCAATATAAACGAAATTGGCTAAGTGTTTTCTAGATTGAAGGTTTAACAATAAGTTATATTTCCCCTTCCTAATAAAATTAGTGACTTGTGCTATATTGTCATTTTTTTCTCCATTTGAGTGTTATTTATTTGTATGAAATAAATGCTTTTGTTTCATAACTACTCTACAGATATGGAAGAGACACATCTGGATCCAATGTAAGTATAAGTTTTGAACTTAGAATGAGATTTCTGTATTGACATCAGATGAGATTGTCCTAAGGTAATAACAGTGCTACTCCTTTTGAATAAAATGAGTAAATTAAAACTTTATGCTCAAAATGCCAGAATACAGTAGTAATATCAGTGAACATTTACTTCTAGTCCTCCTCTTTCAGGCTAGATTACATTTCCTTAGTTCCACAGTTACTTATGGCCACCTGAATAGTTTGACAAATGAAGGGTGAAGAGATACTCTATAAACAACTACTGTGGGGAAATTTTGGGAGACATTACACATACATTACCTTTACCATTATTACAGTGGTTGAAGCATCTAGAATACCAGGTAACCTTAGCTTGAGTCCCAGAGTAATGAAAAACAATAGGATTTGGACCACAGCCAACTTGAAATATACTTGTAACACAAAGAAGAAATAAACTTTTGTACTTTGTAGCTGTATATCCATTAAAAATTGAGTGATTTATTATTGAAAATAGTTCTTTGTTTGTTTACATCATAAAATGCCCTTCTAACTTCATTGGAAAATGGTTCTTTGGTGTTTTTGTTTGTTTTTAATATTTTCTTCAGAAATTTTCAGATCTCTTAGTTCATATGTTTAGATATATTTTTTCTATTTTTCTGCACTGATAACTTAGTCATTCCAGCATTTATTAGCATTGTCATGAAATGGGGGGAATATTTAAATGAGTTAATTGTTTCATATGTTGTCAACTTCTCCAAAGTAATTTGAGAATGATTAAAAAGATTCACCTTTGCTAAATCTAAAATGAATTATAAAAATTCAAAAATTTCCAAGTAATAAAATAGCTGACAATTATGCTCTGTGTTATGATTAGGGATATGTTTTAACCTCAGGGATCTTACCTTATATTGCCTTATTCTCATTATAACTTAATGAGATACTTGCAGCCTCAGAGATAATCATTCATAGGTAATGTTATTATCTTATATTCATTCTTATCAGCTATTATTCCACTAAATAGAAAATGTTCTGCTACAAATAATAACAGTGACCTAAATAAAGGACCAGAAAACTGAAACTTCTAGATTAATCAGGCTTTCCAACAGTTTTTAATGTTGATTTTAACCAAGAAATGAAATTTTATGTATTTAAGAGTTCGTTAAAAAAAAAAAAAAACAGAAGAATGTATTTGTAAATCAATTTATATTAAATTAGAAAATGTTACCACGTATTATTTTACTAGAACACATTTACATACACTTGTGCATTTTCTGTTTCATACTATGATGGCAGATATGAATAATAGCTTACAACAGAAACTGTAGTCAACCAAACCTAAAAATGGTAACTATAATACTTTCCAATTAAATCCAGACGTGTTGTGGTGATATTGAATACTTGAAGCTGGTTGTTGATTCCTGATAACTCCTTGGCTATTGAGAAATTTGGAAAATTCAATTTGTGCCACTATTTTTATGTGTAGATTACTGTGATATATATGCATGTGTATATGCACAATTGTGTGTGTGTGTGTATGTACAAAAATGCATGTAAATGGAGGCTCAAAGCCAGTTTACACTGTCTTCCACAATTTTTCTTCACTTTATTTGGGTAAGGTAAACAGAGAATTCTCTAATTCCAGCAAGTCTATATAACCAACTTGCCTAGGGATCTTCTGGATTTTATCGACAAAGTTCTGGGATTGTAGGGAGCTACTAAAGATTTCTGAGATTGTAAGTGGGTTCTAGAGTTTCTAACTCTGATTCTCACATCAGTAGGTCAAGTTCTTATTCACTGATCCATACTCCTAGTTACTGTATCACCATTTGATTTTGATTCTTTAATTATTATAATAGATTATCAACAAGGAATTTTTTGTAGAATCATAATACTTTGTAAAAAATTTATGTCCTGCAAATGCAATTTTACTTGTAAATAGGAAATGCAATCACCTTTGTACTCTTTCCTTTTTCTCATGTAAATTTCTGTAACCCATATCTTCTATTATTTATCTTGAGTGTAATTTAATGAGAATCATTTTGTATAAGTCTGTGAAGACTTTTTCAGTCTTTAGTTAATATTTAAAAATTAAATATATTCCCATACCCAGAAGCAGCTTGACTTCAAGAAGCTCAGACACACCCAGAATCACAGGTGAGGCCCCAACCTCTGCCATAATACTCAGCATATATGGGACCTCCAGAATCTAGGGGACACAGGAACCCCTGCCCAGCCAGAGGAACACTTTCATTCTGGTTTGCATCTGGGCCTAGAGTAGACACTAGGCTCTGGCTCTCCAGCTACTCTGTCCACATATAGAGGCAGAGTGACTCCCAGGAGTTCTGACAAACTCAGGATTTCAGAATCACAAGATCACAATGTAAGACCCCCGACCCTCAGTTAGTGGTACTTACTTTGAAATGCCCAGAGTGAGACACCACAATGCAGATCAATGCAAAAGCAATCCTGGAGCTACGCTCAGGGGTCTTGGGTTCTTCTTCAGGTTCTCTCCTCAGGGTCTCATATTGTTGGAGCAGGATAATCAACTGTACTGCTCCTGTTCTATCTTTGATGAAGGCTATAAGCTTGTTCCATTGTTCAATATTCAGGGTCCAACAGACAATGATGGTAGGAGAACAATTAGGGGTCCTAACAAGGTGGATATGAGGATGGTTAACCAAGGGGAGGAGTTAAACCAAGACTTGAACCAACCCCGACTCTGTTCTATTTCTCTCTTCTGCTTGGATAGCCCTTCTCTCACCTTGGCCATGGAATCCTTACCCACCCCAGAATGGTCTTCAGTATGTGTTTCATGATGTTTCACACCACCAGGTAGCACAGAAAAAGTGGTTGCCCACCCACTGGTAGGCCTGCTGCTAACTTCTCCAATCTCAGGGGCACACATATATGGAGGTTTCTAGCAGGACACTCCTTAACTGCAGGTGTCTGCACCCTAAGCCCTACCCTCTGAGGCCATTTCTGGAACATGGTTTAGATTCGCAAGTCCCTCGAACCCCACATTGGGCTAATCCCTCCCTTTGTGTCTCTAGGGTGGGGATATCCCAGGAGTCAAGGCCGGCTGCTAACTTACAGAGTTCAGAGACAAGGTCCAAACACCAGGTATAAGGTGGGTGTTCCTCTGTAGTGACCAAATTACATCTCCAGTGGTTGAGAGTACTTGCCAAGTCATTTGGTAGGGTTGTGGGGGGTACTGAGGCTCAGCACAGGAAGGAAGATATATCATAGCCATCTCATGGTTTCTCTGGCCTTGCAGAAGGGCAAGTGATCTCAAGCTTGAGGGGCTTCCTCAGGTATCTGGCTGCTATCCAGTTGGCATGATGTGGAGTTCTGGTCTGATGTGAGTTATATGAGCCCAGGAGTTACTCCATCCAATTTAATGACTGGGTGGTCATCAAAACAAGGGATGGCCCTTTCAACTTTTCTTCCAAGTTCTCAGCATGATGCTTCTTAACATATACCCATTCTCCAATTTTGTACTCATGTGAAACCTCTGGGGTACCTGCATTATATAGGGCACACAGTTTAGGTCACAATTCCTAGTGGCTGATCTGGAAAGATTGCAGTCCAGTCATAAGATCCTTGTCAGCCTGAAAAGTCACTCGGGGGGGAGGCGGTATGTCAAGAGCTGGGGTCAAAGGAGTGAAGGTCCCATACAGGATCTCAAAAACGGTCAGGTTAGAATGGTAGACTGTGTTCCAGGCTTGGAACAGGGTCAGGGGAAGAAGTGCTACCCAGTCAGCACCAGTCTCCAAGTAAAATTTAGTTAAAATCTCTCTTAGGGTTATGCTCATTCTCTCTACCTGCCCTGAGCTCTGGGAATGGTATGTACAATAGAGCTTGCAATTAGTCCCAATATATCTGCCAATCCCTGTCTTAACTTTGAAACAAAGCCTTGGGAAGATTTCTTTTGGGCTACCAGAGTAACTGTTTCCTGCTTGGTGGGGAAAGCCTCAACCTATTGACAGAAAGAATCTACAAACACTAGAAGGTATTTGTGACCATAATTTCCTGGCTTAAATTCTGTAAAATCGACCTTCCAATATACTATAATCCAGGCAATTCTCCCTTAGGTCTTTTGCCCTGTTTACTCTTGCCTGCAAAAGCATCCACTTGCTGGCATACCTTACACTGTTCTACTATCTTTTCCCAAGGCCTTCGATTTCTTGCCCCAGGCTTCTGTTTGTTGGGGCATTCTCTGGCCCAGTGGCCCTTCTTGCAATGTGCACACTGGTCCTTTACAAGGGGTTTTCTGTCTCTCCTTAGTGAGAGTCTCTCTTCTCTGCTCTCCCTAACTACTGTAGCCAAGATACTCTGTAAATTCCTTTCCTGTCACTGTTCTTTCTTTGTTTCTTTCTTTGTTTCTTTCTTTGTTTCTTTCTTTGTTTCTTTCTTTCTTTCTTTACCTCCCTTTTATCTTCCACTTTTCACTTTCTCTTCTTCTTCTTCTCTTCTGTCTCCATGTTATGGTAGACTTTCTCAGCACCCACAACTAAATCCCTCAATGACTGATCCTGTAGTCCCTTCAGCCTCTGAAGTTTGTTCCTGATAACTCTACTAGCCTGGTGTATAAAAACCATAGTCACAGTAGCTTTGTGCTCATCACTGCTTGGGGTCATATGGTGTATACTGGCAGAATGCCTCCATGAGCCACTCTAATAATGCAGCAGGTGCCTCATCTGGTCCCTGTCTAACCTCATGTACCTTGGTCAAATTTGTGTGTCATCGTACAGCCCCTTGAGACCTGCCAATGGAGCCTGGTGGTAGACTTTCAGGTGCCCCTAACCTTTGGATGAATTAAACTCTCAATCAGGTTGGGTCAGGGGAAACCCACTGTCGATGACAGCCTGGTCAATCGATGGTGCCCCCATGTCTGAGGGGATATTCTTTCTGGCTTCCTTCATTATCCTCTCTCACTCTTTCATGAAGAACACTCTCATGAGTTATCATCCCAGGCAGGCTGATGAGTAAATAAAAGATTCTCAAAGATATTAATTAGCCACTTGGGGTTATCAAAAAAGGGGGGAGGTAAAGGGACACTGGACAAAGTCTTAAGAGAGATCCTTAAAGAGGGGCTGTGAGAAATGGGGTCATGTTATGGGGGTAAGAGGGTGGAGAATCCATCATTAGCACATCTGTTGTGGAAGGGTCCTCGAGGATGTTCTTTGTAGATTTGTTGGTCTCTACAGGGTTCTTCTCCTTCACTGCTAAGACCTTTGGGAGTCTCAGAGACAAAAAGGCTTTTATCTAAGAGGGGGATCCTCCACTAGATCCTTCCAGGGAACTATATAGGGCACATGGTCTGAAGGCACGAGGGATCCTGGCCTAAAGACTTTTTCCTCTACTGCTTTGATTACCTACTAGTTGAAGGTCCCTATGGGTGGCCACCCTACTCCAAAGGTGGGACATTTGGAGGAGCAGAGAGTAAGTAACTTGCCCTTCTTTACTACTACTGACAAGTTTTTTCCTCTTCCTCTAACTGTCCTCCAGTGGTTAGCTAGGATGTTTAATGGTGTAGATTCAGTCTGTTCCATGTCCAAAATTAATGTCGGTCCAAGTCAACACAGAAAGACAATCAAAACAGAGACAGTTCACCCGTGCCATGGGTTGTAGACAGTCCAAGTCCAAGAACACAGAGAAAGACAACCGACATACAGACAGCTTGCCCCTGCTATGGGTACAGAAACCAGGTTATAGCAAGACTTGGTTGGCACACTCCAATACTGTGTCTTGCCATTTCCAAAAGGAGTAGAGTTCTTCCAACTCCCTCCAGGGGGCCTTCAGACTCCTGATCTTCAAGGTTGTGTTAAGGCACATCTGATCACAGCAATTGACCGTACCAGACCAGAGGCTTTCCAGCCAACAACCATGCTCTAAAACCAAAATTTAAAGCAGAAGATTGAGAGACAAACACTTACTTAGGTACCTGTTGCCATTGCTGAGCTCAATCTTCTTCCCTCCAATCAGTTTAGTCAGTGGTCATTCAGGGGTCTCCTCAAATTCCAGGACCATCCCCCAAATGTAAGGCACCCGAACGTCAGTCAGTAGTACTTACTTTGAGATGCCCTGAGTGAGACACCAAGATGCAGATTGATGCAAAAGCAAGAGGTTTATTTTCTCATGGGCCCAGGTCAACCTTCAATTAGTCCCTCAAGAAGGTGATCGTGAATGGCTGTTACAAACAGTTTTTATAGTTTTTAGTGGCACAGGTTACATCAGCAAGGTTACAGTTCAAATTTATTGGCTAAGCATATTGACCTTTAAATCTATTGTCTAGCCTAACATATTTGAACTCCACCGAAAAATTTCCAGAGGGTCACGTGGCTATCAGTAAGTCCATTCTGAGAATTTTTATTCAAGAATGTTCCTGTGGGTAGAGAATGGAACATGGCCTCTTCTTGACCTCAGGCAGGATGATGAAAAAGTAAAGAGGGTGTGGGACTGGAAAAAGACCTTAGGGTCCATCAACAGGATCAAAAAGACAGCTAGACTCCCAGAAGTTCTGATACAACCAGGACCACAAGCTCATAGGAGAAACAGTCACGAGACAGAGACAGCAAGACCAGGTAGCACTAGAGATAACCAGATGGGGAGAGGCAAGCAAAATAATATATAAGCATCAGAAACCAATGCTACTTAACAACATCAGAACCCAGTTCTTTCAACACAGCAAGTCCTGGATACCCCCACCACACCTGAAAAGTAAGATTCAGGTCCAAACCCTCATCTCGTGAACATGATAGAGGACTTTAAGAAAGACTTAAATAACTCCGTTAAAGAAATACAGGAAAACAGAGGTAAAACAGCAGAAGCACTTAAAGAGGGAACACATAAATCTTTTAAAGAAATACAAGAAAACACAACAAACAGGTGAAAGATTTCAGCAAAACCATATAGATCTAAAAATGGAAATAGAAGTATTAAAGAAAACACACGGGGAGACAACCCTGGAGATGGAAAACCTAGGAAAAAGAACAGGAGTCGTAGACATAAGCATAATCAACAGAATACAAGAGACAGAAGAAAGAATCTCAGGTAAAGAAGATACCATAGAAGACATTGACAAAACAGTCAAAGAAACTACAAAAAGAAGCTGGGCAGTGGTGGCACACGCCTTTAATCCCATCACTCAGGAAGCAGAGACAGGCGGATTTCTGAGTTCGAGACCAGCCTGGTCTACAAAGTGAGTTCCAGGACAGCCAGGGCTATACAGAGAAACCCTGTTTCCAAAAAACAAAACAACAACAACAAACAAAAACAAACAAAACAACAACAAAAAAGAAAATACAAAAAGAAATAATGTTCTTATCCCAAATCATTCAAGAAATCCAGAACAAAATGAAAAGACCAAACCTGAGAATGATAGGTATAGAACAGAGCTAAGATTCCCAACTCAAAGGGCCAGTAAACATCTTCAACAAAATCAGAAGAAAATGTCCCTAACGTAAAGAAAGAAATGTCCATAAATATTCAAGAAGCTTACAGAATACCAAACAGATTGGACCAGAAAAGAAATTTCTCCCATCATATAATAATAGAAACACCAAATGCACAAAACAAAGAAAGAATTTTAAAAGCTGTAAGGGAAAAAGGTCAAGTAACATATAAAGTCAGACTTATCAGAATTATACCAGACTTCTCACCAGAGGATCTTAAGCACATGACATACAGACCTTAAGAGCACACACATGCCAGCCTAGGTTACTGTACCAGAAAAACTCTCAATTACCGTTGATGGAGAAAACAAAATATTCCAGGACAAAACCAAATTTAAACAATTTCTTTACACAAATCCATCTCCCAAAAGAATAAGAGAAGGAAAACTCCATCACCATCATGGAAATATATATCCAAGGAAACGGAAGAAATTAGTCTTCTTACAACAATTCCAAAAGAAGAGAGTCACAAAAACATAATTCTAAATCTAACAACAAAAATAACAGGAAGCAACAATCATTGTTCCTTAATATCTCTTAATATCAATGGAATCAATCCCCCAATTTAAAAAACAAAACAAAACAAAACAAAAAAACAAACATAGGTTAACAGACTGGATAAGTAATCAGGATAGAACATTTTGCTGATACAGGAAACACACCTCAGTGGCAAAGACACACACTACTGCAAATTAAATTTATGGAAAACAATTCACCAAGCAAATGATCTCAAGAAAGAAGCTGGATTAGCAATTTTAGTTTTCAGTAAAATAGACTTTCATCCAAAAGTTGCCAAAGAATACAGCAAACAACACTACATACATATCAAGGAAAAAATCCCCAAAGATGAACTGTCAATTCTGATTATCTATGCCCAAATGCAAGGGCACCCATATTTATAAAAGAAACGTTATTAAAGCACAAGTCATACATTGAACTTCACACAATAATAGTAGGAGACATCAACGCCCTACACTCACCAATGGGCAGATTATGGAAAGAGAAACTAAACAGAGACACAATGAAACTAACAGAAGTTATGAACCAAACGGATTTAACAGATATCTACAGAACATTTCACCTTAAAACAAACTAATATACCTTCATCTTAGCACCTCCTTATCATAGCTTCTCCAGAATTCACAATATAATGGAACACAAAACAAGCCTCAAAAGATATAAGATTATTGAAATACTCAAAAAAATTCTCACAAACCAAATTCAAGAATCCTTTAAAATGATCATTCACCATGATCAAGTAGGCCTCATCCCAGGGATGCAGGGATGACTCAATATATGGAAATCCATCAATGTAATCCACTATATAAACAATCTCAAAGGAAAATGTCCACATGAACATATCATTAGATACTGAAAAAAAAAACATTTGGTAAAATACAAAACCTCTTCATGTTAAAAGTATTAGAGATATCAGGAATTCAAGCTACATACCTAAACATAATAAAAGCAATATACAGCAAACCAATAGCCAACATCAAGTAAATGGAGAGCATTCCCACTAAAATCAGGGACAACACAAGGCTTCCCATTCTCCTCCTGTCTATTCAACATAGTATTCTATGTTCTAATCAGAGCAATTAGGCCACAAAAGGAGATCAAATGCTTACAAATGGGAAAGTAGGAAGTCAATACAATCACCTTTTGTAGATGATATGATAGTATACATAAGCATAGGGGGATGCTAGAGGGGTGAGGCAAGAGTAGTTGAATGAGTGAAGTAGTACACTCACAGAGACAAAGCAGAGGGAGAAGTTGGGTGATGGGATGAGTGGGGTTGTGGAGGGGTATCTGGGAAGGGGGATATCATTTGGAATATAAACAAAATGATTAATGAAAAAGTATTCATATTGTGTAAGCTTCTAATTTTTGTACAAGAAAAATGATAGAAGCAATATAATTGAGGTTAAGAATAAGAAAAATCATGTTCCATGATCTCTTTAAAGAGTTTTTAAATTTAGAAACTTAAAAGAAAGCAATGACAACAACGATGATGATGGTGATGATAAATAAGTAAATAGATAACTAGTAAGGGATCAGAGAGAAGAGGAGACTGTCCAAGAAAGTGGGACATGGCATGTAATGCTATCAATAGAAAATGGGGAAGTGTGAGCACAAGAGGATTAAATAGAAAAGAGGATCAGAGATCAGGGTTAAGGAGGATTAAGGGGGAGGAACAAGTAACACTAAAGGCTTTGTGAAAATCTCTGTAGAAACAAACTGGAGTAGAAAAAACTGTCTAAAATATATACCTTATAAATGGATTATAAATTGAGTATTCATATATTGTGGGGAGAGTATTCCAATTAGACATCTTGCAACATCAAGCAAAATGTTTAGTGCTAGGAATTGGTTACATTTTATCGAGTTTTTGGTCAAAGTGTTGTAATAAAATCCCTCCAAATCACAGAATATTTTAAGGCTATTGGTTACTCTCCATAATATGATTATAAGCCCCTATTACTGAAGGCCCAACTTACTTGTACCATTTAAAATGGATAATAGTGTTATGCCCAAATATATGTTTCATCCCTACTGACTAGCCTCAACAGTGCTAAAAAGTACTCTGCATTCTACTAGAGGAGAAAGTAATCACCTATATCACTCATTTACTCATCCTCCTATTTATATCAGTGACCTGCCTCTGAGGGAGAATTTTAAGAAAATAAATCAATTAAAATATGTAGAAAATTTAATATAATCTTTAAAATCATAGTTCATATTTCTAACTTTTTGTTAATAAAACACAAAACAACTTCATTTTTTGAAGAGTATTCCCTTTCCCTATTATATCTTGTTGGCCACATTGAGAGAGGTAGGTTCATAATTTCTACTGACTATTTAAGAAAGAGTTATTTATTTATTTTAAATTATATGCCTATGTATGTGTATATGCAAAAAACAATGCATGTATCTCCAGAGGACAAAACAGATATAAGAGCAGCTATACTAGACTCTAGAAGCAAGTATGAACTAAATAATTGGGTGCTGGGAACCTACCATAAGTATTATGAAAGAAAAAAAAAGAAAGAAAGAAAGAAAAAGAAAACAGAAAAAAACTGCAAGCACAGTCAACCATTGACCCATTTCTCCAGTTCTTGAGATCTGCTACACTTCTAATACTGCAAATTTATAATAAAATTTGAAATCAAGAATGTGGTAATTCAAGCTTTCATTGCTCTTCTCTTTCAGAATTGTTTTGATTACTTATGGCAATTTGCAAATTAAATTTTTGTGGTTATCTATAAATTGTAGGATTGTGTTTCTATTTCTGTGCAAAACCACACTGAAATTTTGAGAAATATTGTGCTGAATGAACATATATTTTTAATAATATAGACATATTTATCCTTAAATGGCAAACTCACATATTTTGAAAATGTATGGAAATTACCTTTAAATTGTTTAAAAACTAAAATGTACAACTGGCAACTGATAATTCCAAATATATCAGAAGAAAAATATACCTTGACATTGTTATGGCTACAATTTTGTATTATATCAATAGCACAGAGAATAAAAGTCAAAAGTAAAAAAGTGGTACTATATAAAATTAGAAGGCTTTTACAATCTAAAGTTGATAACTAAAAACTCAAGTGGCAGCAGAGGCTCTCAAGGATATAGAGAAAGAGGAACATTTCTCCATTGCTGGTGGGATTGTAAGATGGTACAACCATTTTGGAAATCAATTTTGTGGTTCCTCAGAAAACTGGAAATAGATCTACCTGAAGACCCAGCTATATCACTCTTGGGCATATACCCAAAAGATGCCCCACCATGCTTCAAGGACCCATGCTCCACCATGTTCATAACAGCCTTATTTATAATAACAATAAGCTGGAAACAACCCCAATATCCCTCAACCGTAGAATGGATACAGAATATGTGATTCATTTACACAATGGAATATTATTCACCTATTAAAAATGAGGACATTATAAATTTTACAGGAAAATGGATCGAACTACAAAAAATCTTGAGTGAGGTAACTCAGACCCAAAAGGACATACATGGTATGTATTCACTGATTAGTGGATATTAGCCAAGAAGTACAGAATACCTAGGAAACAACCCATAGACTTTAAGAAATGTAACAAGTATTAAGGCCTAAGTGAGGATGTTTTATTTCTGCTTGGAAGGTGGAAAAAAAATAATCATGGGAGTCAGAAGGAGGAAGTGACCTGGGTGGGAGCAGGAAGGGGAAGTGGAAAAGGGGAACATGATCAAGGTTTGAAGGATCAAGAGAGAAGCCCAGAGGATGGAGAGAATCAATGGAGATAAGTAGCAGCAGAGGGTGGGAGATAGGGGGACCCTCTAGAAAGGACCAGAGAACCAGGAAGTGAGAGAATCTATGGACTCAATGGGGGTTATCCTAACCTAAATGCCCAACACTGGGGAGAGGGAACTGGAAGAGTCCACCACTAGTAGATAGAAAGAACCTCAAGCAGAGGGACAGGGTTACTAATCCACAGTCAAAATTTTTGACCCAGAACTGCTCGTCTCTAAAGGAGCTGTGGGACAAAGATGGAGAAGAAACTAAAGGAAAGGAGGTACAATAACCATCCCAACTTGGGATCCATCTAATAGGGCGAGGGGACACCAAGGCCTGGCATTACTGATGCTACAGTGTGCTTACAGAGGGGATCCTGGCATGGCTGTCCTCTAAGAGTCCCTACCAGCAGCTGAATGAAACAGAAGCAAATATTTACAGCAAACCATTGAACTGAAGTCGGAGAGCCTTATGGTTGAATTAAGAGAAGGATTGAAGAAGCTGAAGGAGAGAGTGACCCCATAGGAAGACCAGCAGTCTCAATTTACCCAAATTCCAGAGTTCCCACTGGCTGAACCACAAACTAGGAGCATACACAGGCCAGTCAGAGACACCTGGCACAAATAAAACAGAGGTCTGCCTGGTCAGGTCTTAGTGGGAGAAGATTTTGTTACCCAGGGAATAGAGTCACCTTGTGTGAGCAACCTTTCAGAGGCAAAAGGGAGAAGGAATAGGATGAGGAACTCTGAGAAAGGGGACTGAGGGGGTCAATGACTGGAATGTAAATCAATCAACAAGTAAATTGAAAACCACAAACAATAAAATTAATATACATTTCAAAAATGAAACTAAATTGTATTCTAGAATTTCTTTACAAATATTACAGTAGTCAAAGATTTTGGAGGTAGTGTCTAATTGTAGGAAGTATGTCATTGATGGCAAGCCTTAGAAAGTCAGACAATGCCCTCAGACCCTTTCTCCCTCTCCCTCTTTCTGCTCATCAGTTGTCATATAATAAAAGGTATTCTATACTTTTTTTTTGTTACAAGAATTCCACAGAAATCATGTCTGAATATGAATATATGAAACTATGAATGAATATAAAATTTTCTTCCTTAAATTTCTCTTTTCTTGGATAGTTTGTAAGAGAAATGGAACACTGATCAGTGAAGTCACCTAGCTGATGGAAAGGGAGAAAATATATAACAAGTCTTATATCTAACAATAACTTAATATTAAAAATTTCTAAGTAATGCATACAAAATAAGTGTAAACAAAATAGACAGCAATAAAATAATGTGATTTAAAATTGATAAAGAAATCATTAATATAAAATTTCACAGAAAAGATATGGAAATACCTTACAGGTTTATGTGAAAAAAAACTTCTCAACCACACTAATTACTAAGGCAATACAAATCAAAATCACATTGAGATATCCTCATATTAAGTGTAAAAAATAATACTTTGTCCCTTTCAGTGAATCTAAATTAGTACAACCACTACAGAAAATAGTATCAGGATTACAGAAATGAGTAAAGACAGAAAAAATACATGATATAACAATGCCATTTTAAAGTAGTCAGTATTGTTAAGAAAGTTCTGTACGCTTTGGTAACTGTAGCAGTTTACAGTGTCTAATATATGGAAGAAAAGTAAATGGCTATTGATATGAATGAATAGGATCTTAATAAAACTATATAATGAGGAGGCTAGAGACATGACTAAGCAGTTAAAAGCACATGAAGCTCTTGTAGAAGATCCATGGTTCATTCTCAGCACCCTCTTGAGGGTTTACAATCATTCATAATTCCAGTTCTATTGATCTGATATCTTCTTCCAAACTCTGGGCACTTTATGCTTGTAGTACACACACAAATATATACATATATACATACACACATATGTATATTAAGAAAACATATGCTTATATGGCATTAGTCATTGAATAAAAGAAATGATATAATGTGAGACAACATGAGTCAATGTGAATATGTTTTATTAACTGAAATATTCTAGGCATGAAAGAATAAGTACTATATAGTATCACTATATACGATGTCTTTAAAAATCTTAATTCATAACCAAGTTGTATTTGATATATACCTTTAATTCCAGTACTCAGTATGCAAAGGCAGGAAGATCTCCAAGTTTAAAGTTAGCCTGCTTTAAAGGGTGAGTTCCAGGACAGACAGGACTTCACAAAGAAATCTTGTTTCAAAAGAAACAAAATCTTAATTCTTAAAGGCATGGTGAAGAACAGCAATTCTTAACAAGTAGAGGTTCAGATAAATAGAGATTTCTTGAATCAAGTAGACAAACTTTTAGCCATAATATAGATGAGCTTTAGAGATAGAAAGTATAGTATATTGTAGGTGATAATGGATATTTTCAATCATTTGAATTTGTTAAAAATCATGATTTATGCCTATGTCAAGTCAAATCCTATTATAACTGGACTATATTTCATGCTTCTTTGTGAGTTAGTTATCCTAAAATTTTATAAAACCATGTACCCATTAACAAGTTAGTAATCATTAAAATAAAAATATAATAGGTAAGTCGATGATCATACTTTTGATTACTGGTCCTCTGGATTAAGCATTTAAATGTCAAATATGAGTCAAGAACGAAAAGGAATTTATAGTAACTATTACATTAAGTTTTGTTTCCTTTTTTCCATTTATTTATTTATTCACTTTACATCCCTATTGCTACCTCCTTCTGATTTTCCCTCACACACTCCCTCCCCCCCCTTCCTCTGAGAGGGTGGAAGTCTCTGCAAGGCTAAGCACATCCTTTTCCACTGAGGCCAGGACAAGCCAGACCATTTAGAGCAACAGGATCCACAGGCAGGCAATAGACTTAGGGACAGTCCCTGCTCCAGTTTTTGGGTCACCAACATGAAGACCAAGCTACACATCTGCTACATATATGTAGGGGGTGGGGTGAGGGTGAGGGCTGGTCCAGCCCCTGTATGCTCTCTGGTTGGTGGTTCCGTCTCTGAGAGCCCAAGGTTCCAGGTTAGTGGACTCTCTTAGTCTTCTTATGGGGTTTCTATCCCCTCAGGGGTCATCAATCCTTTCCCTAAATCTTCCATAAGACTCCCCAAGCTTTACCCAATGTTTGGCTGTGGGTCTCTGCATCTGTTTCAGTCAACCACTGGATGGAGCCACTCACAACACAGTTATGGCTAAGCTACGTTTTTTCTTTTTTCTTTAAACTTGAAGTGAACCTACAGACTTGACTCCTTCTCATCATTAACTAAAAATTGTTTTCATTAACCAAAATCATGCTTCATTGAAACAGTCATACATTCAAATTCATAAAATTTATAAGTTCTGTTACTTTGACAAGTATGCTTTATCTTTCTTTTCTACTTTATATCAGAATGATCAGTTTTACAGAAAGTTGAGAAGAGAGATGCCATTTATAGATACAGCAAGAGTTATATACCACACGAAATACAACCTTCAATTCATAATACTTAATCCTTAAAAGATATAAACTCCTTATTTTGCATTCAGAAAACTCAGATGCTGAAGAATAACGAGGAAGTATAATTTAGTCAAGGAAAAAGTCACAGTGTCAGCCAAATCTTGCCTGAAAATCATTTCTACCAAGTGTTATTCTTGTAATCCTGAATAATTTTATTCAGATTTTCACAGGCTCCTTTTCTGTCTTTGCAAATAAAATTGCTACTCTAAATTATGTCATAGGTATCAAACTGCTTAAATTAAAATAACAGTACTACCATGGATCTAACAAGAATGTTCATAAACCTGTTTCATTACGTGTACTTTCCCCTCTCTCTTCAAAAATGTGCGTGTATATAGTTTAAAGACTGCCAACAATGAAATTAGCACTGTAAGATTTAGCAAAATCTTTTCAACTTTGTGTTATTTCAGTTCATTTAAAAAAAAAATTGATTGGTTTATTTTAAGTTAAAAATAAAGGTTGTTTTGATGGTAACTATGAGTCAGAGTCTTTTACAGTAAATAATATTATTCAAATTCTTATAACTTTATTTTGATTTTAGGAATGTATTTGTAAATAGAAAATGTAAGTGTTGGGAAAGATTGCCAAAATTATTTATTTACTAATCATATTTAACCTTTGTGAATATTCACAAAGACTTTTATCTTACACATTTTAATATTACTTAAGTATTCCTGAAATGCATTATTGGATTTAATTAATGTTGGAATTAATATGCCAATTAAAAGAATAGAGATTTGAAAATATTTGCAGGAATGAAGAATAAACCTCTAAAATAAACATTCAAATTTATTTTTACTTGAAACTGAGAAAATAATGGCTAATAATCAAATTAATACATGGAAGAAGACTGTCTGACTCAGTTGTTACACATTGTAAGAAGGAAAACTGGTACTTTTCTATGTCCTTATATTTTATGTGAAATTAATTTTTGAGTCTTACCATGCCACATGACTTCCAACAACCTGTTTATTCCTACCTTGTACCTTCTGTTATTGATTTGCATATATTACTATTATTTACAGTAGGTTTCACATCTTGGCTTATTATACTAAATTTACACTTACTTTGAAGTTCAGAGTTATATAATAAAAAATCTGGTACTTGTTACTATATGCAGTTGCAAATATGGCAATGACATATATAATATTCAAATATTTATTGATTATATATATTGACTATATAACTAAGAATGCCAAACTGAACAATTAAAGTTAACATGCAATTTATAGAACATTGGCACAGTTCTGAAAAGATTAGTATGAACAGTTCAAATACATTAATATTAAAGAGAATTTGCTTATAAGCATGGGTTTTTCTAATCTTTTGATACTTAATTTTATAATTATATATATTAACACTTTTATAAATATAATTTTACCTGTGAAAATAAGTCTTTTTGACTGATGAGATAATCTATTTCTCAACAATGCTAAGAAAATTTAAGTGAATTCTAAACTCTTCATTTTGTTCATGTTTATTTTGTTCTTTTTTTATAATTATTAAACAATTAAAACATGGTTTTATTTAACCTTCTTATAGAATAGGAGAGTTAAAAAATTTCTTGAATGCTGTAAAAGCAAATGATCTAGATTTACTTTCAATCTATCTGATCTCAATTTTCAAGCCTGTTATATATGAAATTATCTGCATGTCATTTTAAGTCTCTTCAGCATCTTTCCTAAATCTTTCATGCACTGTGATAAAAGAGACTCATCAATAATGAATACATACAATACATATTTGTCCACTAACTCTGCACTGAAGCATTTGATTCAATACCTGAAAATATGGTGTAGTTCACATGATGTAAGGAATGGAAGTAATTAATTTCTGGTGTTCCAATGAAAAACCTTTGCAAGCCACAGGAAAAAGAAATCAAGAACAACAAAAGATACTATATCTGCAATAAATGAATGGGTCTTGTAAGTTAACTTTTAAAGTTATACACTTGAAAGACACAATTCAAGGGGCAGAAAGAATACTATTGCTAAAAGGAAGCTTATGTTTTAAATTCTGTAATTTACCTCTTGGCATCACACTTTGATTTATATTAGCATGCAGAGGCCCTAGGGTTGGTAACACTTCAAGTAGTTATGAATAAATTTGTCTTAGTGTGAGGTAAAACAAAATAATCTAAGAACATATTTTCCAGGGATAGAAAAATAGGTCAAAATTGGATTTGCATAATAATGACACTGATGAGTAAGACATTTGCAATAGTAAAGAAAATAGGTTCTCAAACTCAGGAAAGTACAAAGAAGCCAAAATCAGTCTTTAAGTGTCTTTTATAAATTTCCTGTTTCCAGGTACAACAAGAAATGACTTATTTATACCCTTGAATTATTATTCTTCCATTGAGTCCCAAGACATACAACAATCAATAGTTTAATAACTTAGTCCATATATACATATATATATATATGTGTGTGTGTGTGTGTGTGTGTGTGTGTGTGTATTATTGAGATGTGGTGAGACCTTCATGAAGAATATTATCAGAAGCTGTTAGCCAATTAGGCACAGGCTTAAAGTGGATTTTGGAATCCTAGATCTTTCCTTTTTCTTTATTTTGTATTCTGGATATATCATGTTCTACCATGTGTTCAATGTTATTGCAAACTAATGATTCCTAGATATAACAGAAAAAAATAGTATGAGCATAATTTTAACAAAGACATGCTTGTTCCCATTCTTGTTTTGGTACATTAAGCTATTTGACTTGGGCTATGCTCCATAACCTCATTTTTTTGTTTGTTTGCTTTTTTTGTTTGTTTGGTTATTTTTTTGTTTTTCAAGACAGGGTTTCTCTGTGTAGCCCTGTCTGTCCTGGAACTCACTCTGTAGACCAGGCTGGCCTTGAACTCAGAAATGCAACAACCTCTGCCTCCCAAGTTCTGGGATTAAAGGCATGCACCACCACTATCTGGCAACCTCATTTTTTAAAATCCCCCGTTTGAAACACTTCTCTAAGAAATAAATGAAATAATTTGCATATGTATAAACACAGTGTCTATAGGTCAAATTCAATAAATTGTATCAGTAATTATGATGACAATTATAACTCTGATGATAATAGTAAAGAAAATGACAATGTAATGTTTTCAGCAGAAGCTTTTGGCAAAAATAAGCATTACTATGATTATTATGATATATATCTTTACTTATTGCATACATTTTTAAGAATTAAAGCATAATATAAGGCAATCACCAATAAATAATTCTTTCCATGAAGTTTAGGGGCTTTACACATCATATCATTAAGTAAAAATTTTCTCATATAATTTTCCTTATATACAAAATTGTTCTTTCAACTGATTTTATTTTGAACATTGACATTTACACACATGTATAAACCCATGAACACATAGAGACAGAAGATAATCCAGGATAATAAGTAATAAAGATATTTCTCTCAAGAAAATTCAACTGGAAAATCAGGAATTAATTCACTGTTTGATTTTATTGTTGTTGTTTTATTTTTTTTAATATGTCCTTTAGATAACTACAGTTTCAATAAAATGGTTCTTTCAACTAAATACAGAGAGCATCTGCTTATATGGTTCCGTAATCAGTAGTTAGATTCTCATATTGGACCTGCTTGTTGGAGAGAGTGGTAATTAATGGTGTTTTTTAAAATAGACATGGGAAATCGATAATATCAACACTCTTAATCTAAATGATAATTAGAGTGAACAACTCTTTAAACAACTACTACCACCAAACATGGTTCTTGAAAAGGAAGCTAAACAAAATAAAATTAATTAAAAAACAATCATTATGGGAATGTATACTCTGGTTCAGTAGGTTCTACCAATACAGAAATAAAAAATAAAAGTTTTGTGAAAACTTTGCAAGATAGTAAGACTTTGAGATCCATTCCTACAGAGATATTTATGTCTCAATATCAGAGACAACTATATAAATAAATACATGACAAGTTAGAGTGAAATAAGTACCTGAAAATAGAAAAACAGTAAAAGGAAAATGTCATATATGAGGTGAGTAGGTATGAACGTATGCCAGAGCCTTAGTGGCAGGTGACAAAAAATAGGTACATATGAGTCATAGGCCATAGAATTGTACCTTTTACTTATAAAATTACAAAATTAAAACTGTGATTGTTCTGATATATAGAAAGGCAATATTCCTGAACAGAACACAAATTGTTCATGTTCTCAGGTAAACAATAGACAAATAGGATCTCATGAAACTGAAAAGCTTCTTTCTGTCAAGCAAAGAACACTGTCAATAGGACAAATCAGCAACCTACAAATTGGGGAAAGATCTTCACAAACACTATATCCAACAACACACTGACAACAAAACATCAGGAAGAACTCAGAGAGACTTGTAGAAGAAGAGTGGAGTATAGAATTTAGTAGGCCAGAGGGGTCAAAGACATAACAAAAAAACCCAAAAACTATAGAGCCAAATAACCTGGGCCCCCGAGGGTCACAGATATAGACATTAAGCATGGAACATGCAGGGGCGTCCTAGGCTCTTTATACTTTTGTAGCAAATATGCAGCTTGGTCTTCTTGTGGCATACCTACCAAATAGAGCTAGGGCTATCTTGGTCTCTATTCCCACCTGCTCGGACACCCTTTCTACTACCTGGATTGCCTGGTTGGGCTACAGAGAGAGAAGATATTCCTAGTCCTGCTGAAACATGATGTCCCAGGGTGGGATGGTACCCAAGGAGTCCCCCCTTCTCTGATGAGAAGATAAGGGACAATGGGTAAGGGTATTTTAAGAGGAAGAGGTAGAAGAAATGAGGGATGGGGTATGATTGGAATGTAATGTAAATGAAAAGTAAATTATTAGGGAAAATAAAATAAAATAAAATAAAATAAAATAAAATAAAACAGGCAATATAAACCAGACATAGACAATCAGTCTATTGATAATCAATTTCAGAAGGAAAACATTAGAATTTTCACTTTGTTAAAAATATGAAGGACTGATGAAAATAAGCCTTGTCATTTCATACCTCCCATCATTAATAATAAAGTCTGTCAGATGTTAATGATCTTTTCCTAATCTGATGGTTGCCATTTGTCCTATTGACAGTGTCCTTTGCCTTACAGAGCTTTGTAATTTTATGAGGTCCCATTTGTCTTATTGATCTTTGAACCTAAGCTATTGGATTCTGTTCAGGAAATTTTTTCCTATGCCCATGTGTTCGAGGCTCTTCCACTCTTTCTCTTCTATTAGATTCAGTGTATCTGGTTTTATGTGGAGGTCCTTGATCCACTTGGATTTGAGCTTTGTACAGGGAGATAGGAATGGATCGATTTTTATTGTTCTACATGCTGAGAAGCAGGGGGAGGGGAATGGGATAGGAGGTTTCTGGAGAGGAAACCAGGAAAGGGGATAACATTTGAAATGTAAATAAATAAAATATTCTAAAAAAATAATTAAGTCTATCTGTTTTAAATTTTATCATGTTAATAAGAATTTTTTTTTTGGTGTCAGAGTAATATTGAAAGAGTGGCAAAGAGTACTGTAAAATACTGTCTTCTGTACACGAAATGATTATGACACTAGTAAACTCACAGAAGCTGTGATAACTTTCTAAACATCAATTGAGCCAAATATACAGCATGGCTTGGAAAGGAGTCTCATGAATTTTGATTGCTAGGTAGGGAACAATTTGTGGCTGCTGGAGAAGCAGTTCTAATTTTCTATGGGAATGTGGTCCTTGGAAGGTTCTTATGCTCTAATGGGTGTCCTCATATGCATGCATGCATAGCAGCTCTAGTTGGAGTTAGTGAGTAATAAAAACAAAAACAAAACAGAAGGTATATAAAATGCAAAAAGGGCTACTGAATGAGTTGTAAGAGAAAATTTCAGGGTAAGATCTCTCTCTTTCTCTCTCTGTCTCTCTTTCTGTCTCTGTCTCTCTCTGTCTCTGTCTTTGTCTCTGTCTCTCCCTCTGTCTCTGTGTGTGTGTGTGTGTGTGTGTGTGCATGTGTGTGTGAAATTCTTGAGAATGAAGAAACTGTTTAAAAAGCAGTTACTTGTGATGAATTTATACATTGGTGAATGCCTATCCTTTCTAGTGAGAATTTGTTTGATCCTACTGTGCAAAATTCCACTATAAACAGATAAATTGGAATTCTTCAAACTTAAACTTCTATTTTAACAGTAACAATAAAATAAAATATAATCTGTATAATGGTCTCAACATTGAATAAGGAATATGACCATCACAGCAGTTAGAAAATCATAATTAAAAACCATTGAATATATGAAAATAATCACATCCAAATCACTCAAATGGAGATAATCCAAAGCCAATTATAAGCATGAAAAAGCAGCAATGCTAAATAGAGATTTACATAATAGAAATTAAACACAACAAGGTATCTCTTTATATATACACATATGGTATAAATAAAAAATAATTTAGCTATAATTTAAAATTTCTGATAAGCAAATGAGGAAACTTGAAACCCACATAAACACTCTTGATATACAAATAAAATAATATAGCTATTTGAGAAAACTTGGCCCTATGGTATAGATTAGTGGTAGAGTACTACACTATTGTAGACAAATTTATGGATTTTATCCTTAATACAAAAGTAAGTAGTATACAGTTTCCTATTTATATTATGTGAATACTTGCAAGAGAAATATAAATTACTGTCTAGCTGAGAAATTATATGTAAATATTTATAAAACTAATAATCACCAAAATAGTAGAAGAAACTTCAGTTGCCCATAAGTAAATGGATGGATAACAAACATGTTGCTTATCTATGCAAGTGGTATCATTTTGCAATTAATAAGAGAAAAATAGTGATAAGTGATGAACTTCAGAAGAGCCAAAGAAACCTTATTGTAAATGAATTTAATCCCCAAGGTAACATAAAACGTGATCCAAGTTATAATAATTATCTTGACTAAATACATACGTAAAGAAAATATTAATGGTTACCTATGTCTGCTGTGGATGAAATGATTAGAGATAGAGATCTAAAATGAGTTATGCTTTTTATGAAAGATAATGGAAATAAGAATATGTAGTAATTTTACAAATTCTGACAGTACTAAAAGCCATTTAATTATATACTCTAAATAGTTAATTGTATGGTATGGTAATAAAAATATCAAATTGAGGAACACTAAACATGATCTAAACAACCAGAAAAGAGAACTACATTTTTAGAAGTGAAATCTATATCACCAAATACTTACTTACTTGCTTAATTGATTAGTTAAAAGTATTTAATTTAGGACACAACTGCTTAGGGATAGAGTATTAAATTTTAAGTTTAAAATGCTTAAAAAGAGTTCATAAAATAAAAGTAAATTTTTAAACAATAAGTTTAAATATAATGTCAAATATACCTTATTGAAGAACTAGTAAAATGTGTCTTTAAATTGCTAATATCAACATTTGAAATGTAAATAAAGTATCAAAAAAAAAAAAGACTAAAATAAACCCTGCTAATATCAAAAGATTGTGGTGTTGCTGTGAAAATAAGGCCATTTAAACATCATAAATATACTTGAAGTATAGTCCAAATTTCTGAGAGTATTAATTTTATCGACGATATGTCTGAAATAAGCAACTTGAAAGTAAGAGAAGTTTATCTTGCCTTATAAGTTTATCTGTATCCATTTCAGGTCTGCTACTCTCATGGTAAGTAGGAAGTGGTCAATGTGTTGGGGTGGGTACACGACATCCATATTTCATCGTAGGGTACACTCAGTGACCTCATTTATTTCCCATTAAGTTATATCTCATAAAGGTTCCATTAACTGCCAATTATATCACATTCTGACAATGCCAGGTTTTAGAAGGAAATTTAAGATATATACCACGGAAAGTGTGACCATTAATACATGCCAGTTGTTTATATAATATTTCAATTAATATTAATTAAGCTTTCTAAAATAATTTTATGTATTGCATTACTGTGTGCAAATCATGAGCTTTTTGAGATTTTTGTGAAAAATTTCTTTAACATAGTGTTATATAGCATTGACACAGTTTTTTTAAAACTCAGAGATGACAATTTGGGGAAAAATGATTGGGATGAGTTTTGGAGCCATTCTTAGAAATGATATTAATGCTATGACAGAACTCCTTCCTAGTATGGGTAATTGCTCCAAACCAGTAATTTGTGGAATCATAGGCCCTGAGAGAAATTGTGATAATATTTTTATGTTGAAAGGACATAATAGTAAATTACCCCTTAATTTCTCATCATTATACACAAAGAGTAGTACTCTTTCAACCCTCATTGGAGAAATTTTAAGTAGAGAGCTAATACAGAAACCAGCATCTGGCCAACATGCAGAGAATAAAAGACTACAGGGTGCTATGCTGTAAACATGACATCTATGTCATTCTCCTTCATCCCAATGTGTAAATGTCATTTGTATTTCTTCAGATAAATGGATGAGATGACAGACATACTTAAGCCTTACAAATACATGGCTTGGACAGAGCCCAGAGTATTTCTGTTATCATTCTGTCTAAATTCCATCCCACAGTTACCTAGCAACAGCCAGGTAGACCTGACATACAATAAAAGGTGCTGCTTCCCCCCTCCTTTCTTTCTTGCCTCTTCTCTTGCCTCTTGCCCTTTTGCTCCCTTCTCTCCCCATTCCCTTCCCTCCACATTCTCTCCACAAGCTCATGGCTGGCCTCTATTCTTCTCCTCTACCTACTTCTCTCTCTCTGCCTTTCTCTGCTTCTGCTACCCTCTTAACTCCCCTCCCATGCCCTGAATAAACTCTATTCTATATTATACCATTGTGTGACTGGTCTCTCAGGGGGAAGGGATGCCTCAGCATGGGGCTGCTAAGGTAGCCCCTTCCACCACACCTCACCGCACTCCCATAAAACATATATTCTATCCCTTTATCTTTTTATAAACACATCAATTTCTATCCAAAATTCCCTAGGCCAATGGGTAGAAGATTCTAGCTTCCTTACCATGTGAACTTCTGAATGCCCTGGACCTTGAAGGCTTCATCTTTCAGCCAGCTTTTTGCTAATGTATGTCTAGTATGTTTCAGCCTCCCAGAATAATATCTGAATAAGGTCACCCTTTCTAATTCTTTCTGAACTCTGGTTGACTGATTCAACTCAGTTCTTGCTCAAAACTCCTCTCAAGATGACTGATTCAAACTGGCTTCACTCTGCCTCACTCTACTTATGAAAAACTGTCTCTGAATTCTACTAGCTGAACTGAAATGAACTCAGCTGCATTCAATTGAGCTGCACCTAACTACAAAGAACTAAACTCAGCCTTACTTCATTGCTTGCTATTGAGGTGTGTACTAAGAATGTATCTGTATTCCAGCTTACAGGGATTAAAAATGTGTCAATCTAGCCAGATCACACAGACCTAGAAATTCTTTAGATGTGATCTTTTGTAAAAGCAGACAAATTGCTGGGTTAAAATTCCTCTACACCAATGCTAGATATCATCATAAAAGAATGATGGATAGAATAGGTAGACACATAAACATACAGGCAGTGCTAACTAGACTAAATGTGTTTTTAAAAATGTTCTGGTGTGAAAGAACTACAGGGCTAGAAATGGAGAGGAGGCTGAGGAAAAGAAGGTCTGGAGACAGGCACAAAGTGGGATCGAGCTCAAGGGGAGGACCTAAGACCTGACACTATTACAGTGACTATGGAGCACTCACAAAAAGGGACCTAGCATGAATGCACTCCAGAAGACCCAACAAGCAGTTAAAATATTCAGATGCAGATATTTGCACCCAACCAATGAACAGAAGCTACTGACCCCTGTGGTTGAATTATGGAAAGGGTGAAAGAAGCTGAGGAGGAGAGTGACCCTGTAGGAGGTCCAGCAGTCTCAATTAACCTGGATCCCCGAGATCTCTCAAACACTGGACCACCAATCAGGTAGCATACACCAGCTGATATGAGGCCCCCAAGACATGTACAGCAGAGGACTGTTAAGACTGTGTTCAATCAGAGGTGATGCATCTAACCCTCAAGAGACTGGAGGCCCCAGGGAGTTTAGAGGTCAGATAGGGTGGAAGGTAGGGGTGGGCACATCCTCATGGAGACAGGGAGTTGGGAGGAGGTATTGGATGTGGAACAGTTGGAGGGTGGAAAGGGTGGGGAATGAAATCTGGAGTGTAAGTAAATATAAATAAATAAATAAATAAATAAATAAAATAAATAATTCCACACACAAGTTTGGGAAGGAAAAGTAATGGGAGAGGGATAGAAGAACAATTTGAAAGGAGAGAATGTAAAGTATCTTTGTTCAAAATAATTTATTTGTATCGAGGAAAATCTAAAACAACAATTATGAGTGAAATAAAAATAACTGCATATAAGACCACTGCAGGATTTTTTTAAATCAAATTTTCAGTGAATTCAACTCTTCTCTATAACATAAAGTTTAAATTAGAAAGGAAAGCAGTAAAAGAAAGATGATATACTGAAATTAGGAAGAAAAATATTCTGTCCAAGTATGAGGACTAGAGAATACACAGTAGTATAGAGTAATTCCTCCTCTTGCACATTATCTAGATTTGTTTTCTGGAACCCATATCAGGTGACTATGGCTCCATTTCTAGAGCATTGAATGGACTTTTCTGGCCTCACTGGGAAATTGCATATGTGTGATAAATGTAAACTCATACATACAGACATACAGATGAATTAAAACAAATAAATAATCTAAAATATAATCTGCCCCATAAGAAGTTGCAATTAATTAAAAATAGGATGCAATACTGAAAGAAAGAGGGAAGGTACCACATGGATTTGGGAGTCATTTCAAAGGAATGACTTCCAAATTCTGGAGATAAATGAAATACCAAGATTTTATTTTTTTTTGAAAGGAAAATGAATAAAGAAGCCAATGGAAGCCAGCTGAAAATGGTAAGTAATCTATTATGTGTTTTATTTTTGTGGGGGGTAGGGAAAGGCATTGTTTAACTTTTACAGTTTTTTGTGCCAAGAATTAACCTTAACACGTATAATGTTCTACATAATTCCTCTACCATTGTGCTACATCCCCATCACAAAGATAATATTTAAATTCATAAAGTATGAGCAGCCAAGCAAAGAGGAACTGGTTGAAAATGAGGAAAGGAATAGTAAAATTCTTAAGAAAGGAAATGGTGTGTCTAAGGCTTAAAAGAAGTATAAAGTAAGTCTGACAAGGAAATGTTGTTCAAAAGTATAAAAGATGACAGAGACCTGACAGTTTTACTTGATGTTTTGGAACACTTGGAGTTTTTCAGTTTTTGCCCACATATTATGATTTCCTCTGGTGATTTTACTTAACATAGTAATACAATTTCTTTAACCTATTTTCAACTGGATTACCATTCAATTAAGTCGGTTGGGAATAGTTTTCCTTCTGCAAAAGGTGTGGTAAGTTTAACCCAGATTTCTATTCACTTATAGAAATGAAATGGAGAACCATTATTATATTGGATATTAGTTGTATAATGAAAATGGGAAGATATGCTTATTTTTATTGAAATAGGCTCATATAGTCTAAAAGGTCACTTAATTCTTCCCCTTAATCTTAAAGAATAGACAGCCACTACAATATACTTGCAGAGGAACTGCAAAGAACAAGAAGAAAAAAAAATTATGAAAGTTCAGGGACTAGATCAAATTAAAACTTACACCAAAAAGTCAAAGAAAATGCCTGTTTTTTAGGCTTACATTTTTTGAGTGTCTCCTCAGTAGTTGGACCTGAGAAGTAAAGAGTGTACTACAGTAGTCAACATGTTTAACATAACAATTCTTAGTATAAATGAGTTCATTAAGATTTCAGGGGCCTTTAACACCTCAATAACAACTTGCCCGAAGGTTAACATTTATTGTTTTGAACTGCCAGCATCTTGCTTTTATGGGACACATTTATATGCTAAATTGCCTATTATGTTAAGTTGTACATTCCCATTTAGCAGAATCAGAAATAAGATTTGAGTATAAGTGTTTGTATTTTATTAGTGCTATGCTAGACTTCCTAATAGCTCAAGATTCCTAAAGGCTGAAACTCATTGCATCTCTTTCAGAAGGTGCTTGCCTAAAATAATTTGTTATAATAGTGCATTTGCATAGATTTGAAGTTTGCAGACTTGGGTCATCAGAAAAACTGGAAAAAATTACTTCATTTGATCTTACCCTTAAGCAAATCTTAAGTGACACATTTAAGCAATTATGTGGAGAAAATAAAAGTACAATCTAACTAATGACTACTCTTTTCTTAATGATTTCAGAGTAAATCAGTAGAAAACTCAGGAAAATGGATGTTGAGTAATGTGGTATTATAAGCCTCCTTCCAAGTGTATAGAATTTCCTAGCATTTTACTATAGCAAAATAGTGAGTTCTCAACTTTATTGACTATAGCATAATATTTAAAAAGTGAACAAATACTAAATTTTTCTTTAATGAAGTTAGATAGAAGAATCATTGGTTAAAGTCACTGATTTATAACAAATTACAAACTTCTACTCCAAATTATGTCTCATTGCTGGTGGATAGTAGAAAAACTAGAGAAAAAGACACGTTGTATTTGGGAAGTACTAAACACAACACATTTTTATGCTTCTTCAAAACGTATTTTTAAATTTATTTTAAGATATATATTATTTTTAAATTATGTATATACATAGTTGCCTCTGTGTGAGTACATATGTTCAACTGAATGTTGGTACCTGAAGAGGTCAGAAGAGGCTGTCCAATCAATCCATTGGATCTGGAGCTACAGGAGTTTATTGACCACCTAGTATAGGTAAAGGAAACCTAACAACTCCCCTGAAATAGCAGTGGAGCAGTATCTATTCAAAGCTGCTGACCCATCTCACCAGCCTTAATTTACTTATTTCATACTCATAATTGTATGTTTGTGTGCTGGTGGATAGGAGATGCTGCAGAGATTGTATGGAGGCCAGTTGGTTTAATCGTTCCGGTATGTGTTTTCTGGGAATGAAATCCAGGTCCTCAGGTTTGTTGGCGACTACCTATACTTGTTGCAGTATCTCTCTCGTCAGCTGAAGTGTTTTCCTGCTCCATTTTGCATATTATGGCTTTACAATTGGGTTATAATAGATTTATAAGGTCAAATACATTTAAATAATATTTTGTGTATCTGATATTTATATATTATATTTGTTACACTAATGATCATTTTGTTTCTGAATCAAAACCCTTGTGAGGATTGTGAGATTTTAATTGTGAGTTTTGTTGTTGTTTGCTGTATTTTCTTTTGCATGTATGGGTGTTTTGTCTGTGTATGTATACCACTTTTGCACCCAGTTATAGTGTAGTTGAGAAGAAATCATCAGATCTCCTGGAACTAGATTTATAGATCATTGTGAACACCCCTGTGAATTTTGGGAATAAAACTGGGGTCCTTTGAAAGAACACCTTGTTTTCTTAAGTGCTGAGTCATCTCTCAAGTCAGTTCCTTAGTATTTATACCATGAGTTACCTGAGGGAAATTAAATAAAGCCAATATTTGTTGAATACCTACTATGTATCATAGTCTATACAAGCCTATATTGGTCAGATATACCAATGTCATAGTATCTGTTGACTCTTTTGAATTTTGTCCCACATAGTTAATTGAAGTGAGCTTTACCTACACTTAGTCCCAGCCATATGTTAGGTCCTGATCTTGTCTAGAATAATTTGCTTTGCTATAATGTTTGCACCCTGGACTAACAACAGAGATAATTAAGTAAAGGGAAAATCCTATCATTTGTAGACAGACCCTTTTCCTCTTCGATTTGAATAAGGAAGCACATAGTCCTGGGAAGTACTCTCAGATATCTAGTTGCAATGAGATCAGCAACCCTGAGAAGAAAATCTACATAAAAATAAATTAACTGAGAGCGGTTTCAAAATACCTAGTTGAAATACTGAGTGGCATCACTAATCTTCAATTAGATATAGTTTTGAAATTCACATATCCTAGATCCTATATATGCTATTTATTTTTATTTAGTTAAAACATTAGACACTATTTTTCCCTTCTTCCAATTCCTTCAATGTCCCCTTAAATTCATAGACACCTTTTCATTGTTACATAAATATTTAAAAATTGAAATGAACTATAAACATATAGTCTAAAATCTTTTCAAAATAAATGATTTTGCTAATTTGTTCTTTTATAAGCTTTGTATTGAATACTGAGGGAAAATGAGGAATTGTTCTTAGTTTACTGAGATAGTTATTAAGTGTGTACATTCTCCTTGTAGAGCGCTTTCATTTATCTAACCATTAAAAACTACATTAGACCTATACTATCTGGAAGTACATTATGCTTAAATTTAGAAACGTAAAGCAAAATAAGAATGATTTTACTTTAAGAGAGGCATAGCTCAATGAAATAGGAACTTGAATGATTAGATGATACAATAGAAATGGTACTAAGTAATACTGGAGAAAAGAAGGAAAGCAAACTCATAAATTTTATAGTTATATTTGGCTGTGTGTATATCACTGCATGTGTCTGCTCCTGAAATTCTTTTTAGTGATGGACTTGAAAATCCCAGGTTCAGGTCTTGAATTGATTTTAAAAACCTGAGTGTATTGCAGTTAATTTACTTCACAATTTTTGACTTCAGAAATTCTATTTTCACTGCTATTTTTTTTTTTTTTTTTGCTGTTATCAAATGATCTTCCAGAGGACCCATTTTAAGATCCCAGGACCCACATGACAGCTCAGAACCTTCTGTAATTCCTATTCCAAGAGATTTACCTATATTTTTTCTGGCCTCCACAGATATCAAGGCACATATTTGTGCAGACAAACACTCATATACAAAAAATAGAAACAGCTTATATCTCAATAAATAATTTTATTTTATCCACAGAAAGATAAGTACCTAATAGAAAATTTGAGGTAAAAAAGATTTCATTCATGAAAAATTAAACAAACATAGCTAATGATATTTTGGATTACAGAATATACTTGTAAATTTATATTTCAACATTCCATTTTGTAATATATCCTATAATATATTGTATTACAGGAAAATAATATTTACTTGAATAAATAATCTCTCCAAAATAGATGTTACATTTTTAAGATATATTGTTTTAAGATTAAATAGATTGTAATTTTGGTATGTTTTTTCATTTCATCTCTACGATTTCTGTCCTTAATTTAGAAAATATGCAACTTAAATAAAAACAATTTATGAGACAATATTCTGATACTTGAGTATGTAAAGATTAACCTGCTGTTGAAAATTTAATTACTTTCAGTTTTACCTTATCATGAATCAATCAATCTGATAAGCAATCATATTATATGATTCATTCAATCTTTTGGATTATTTAATAAGGCCACTGATAATAAAAGTGACACTATTAGATTGAACTTTAAAGCATTTTTAAAATTCTTAATATATGTTACTCCAAAATAGTCTCGTGGTTTTGGTGACATTAGTGATACATGAAAGTCACTACATTGTCATACAGCCCAGTAAATTAAATTCTCATGTAAAGGTAAAATCTGTGAAGAAAATCAGAAATACCAGATTAACATTTTATTCTTCAATACTTTTTATTTTATGTAAAGTTATATATTTTTACATATTTTATTTTGACTTTATAATCTTTGTTTTTTGAAGCTAATATTATCAATGACCTAGTGATTAATTTTCTCAATAACAGCCTCTGATGCCAAAAGAGTTATCAACAGATGAAACAGAAGACTAGCCTAGAAATATTGAAGCCCAAAACAGCAGAGGTGTATGGGTCACATATTCACAAAGAACAATATAAACTTATAGTATAGAAGTACAAAAGTTCCTCTTTGTTGTTTCTGGGAGTTTGCATAACTCTGTAATAAAATTTGGATTCTAAATTTCCCTGTGAGATTAGAATAAGGTCAAACTCAGATATGAGGTACTTTCTTATAGATTCTTGGCCAGAGAAGGTCATAAAATCCCCAAATTACATAGCCTTATGGCATGTATCTTGATTACAAAATATAGGCGGAGGATAAGATCCTGTTGCTGAAGACAGAACACACTATTATAACAGGATATGTTGAAATAAATTAGAAGAAATCTAGAACTTTCCTTTTTTCTGGTTAGCTTTTACAGTGATGGATGGTCCTTTCTGGCTGGCTGGGGGAGGAAAAGCATCAAGGACTTTACCCATTCATGAACCCCATGATCTATAATACCATCTTGTTGAGAAAGATGTACTTACTACTGCAATCATGACCCAAATGTTATGACAGTTATCAACCATTGCATAGCCATATCGTCAGAAATAAAGCATTGTATTCAGGAGGAAAGCTAATTAAAACTTAGAAGGTTCTAAAGGGAGACTTACAAGTCTCAGTAAATCTCTAAAACTGCATGGCATTCAGAAAGCCACTCCTTCCCTAAGGTTGAATAAGCAGTTATGACTAGTGAGGAGAAAAGAATCTTTGACTTACTACCATCCTGAAAGTCCTTCAGAGACCCAATGTCCTAGCTTTCTTCATCTCTTGTAATGTTTTCACCATTTGGTGACTCACCTGCTTTTGAGTCACCCATGCTACTCTAGATCCTCACGCATACTTCTGTAATTTACTCCAATAAATTCATGGTCCATAAAGTTTGATTTTATTTTTTTAAGTGATCTGTAGTCTATTTGACGTGAGTATTTCTGGGAATTGTTTCACACAACATCAATCACTCTCTGATTGGGTTGTGGCCCATTTATAGGATGGAACTCATACTTAGCACAGAAATCCAGTTAACAACTCACAGACAGTGATATCGTAAACAAAACAGGGGAACATACTACTATTAAGATTATTACAATCTTAATGTCAAACTATCCTCTGAATATTTTTATTTATATCCTTAGATAAAACCTAGCTTTAATTTATTTACTGTGAACATTAATGAAGAAGCATATAATAAATTATTGGTAACTGTCCGGTTCTACTAAACTGGATATAACCAGTCCCTTCAAAACTCAGGGAACTAATAAAAGAGAAAGCAGAGAGAATGTAGAGTACAGAAGGTAGGAAGAAGTATTCTGAAATGCTGAATTATGGGCATGGCATAGCTAATGGTGTCATGACACTGAGATAGATAGTTGCTTTTAGTGGATGCTCACAAAACAGTACCTATCAACGTATAGTCACAGATTGACAGAAGATTACAGGACCCTATCATTCCTGCTGAACTACTGGATACTAACAAATTATCAGAGGGAGCAGGATTTGTTTTTAGTTGTGTACCCTGCTGACAAGCATATTATGCAAAATGAATAGTTTTAAACCTGTTGTAATATAAATTATACTTAATAAACTGAGTAGGTCTCAAAAAAAGTCATGGATATGGAAGAAGGACTTGCAGGAAGTAGGTTCAATGATAGAGATGGGAGAAAGATTAGAGAGCAATTATAATTATAATAATTCAAATGATCTGGATCACCAGTCAAAGAATACACATGGAGGGACCCATGGTGCTGGCCACATATGCGGCAGAGGAGGGTCTGGTTAGCCATCAGGAGGAGGAGAGGCACTTGGGCCTGAGGGTTTTAGAGGCCTCAGTATAGGAGAATGCCAAGGAGGGAAGACAAGAGTGGGTAGGTGGGTGGGTAGGGGAATACCCCCCAAGAGGCAGTGGGAGGGGGGAAAGAAATAAGGAGTTTCCAAAGGGAAGATCTGGAAAAAGGGAAATATTTGAAATGTAAATAAAGTATCAAAAAGAAAAAACAAAAAAAAGTCAATGAAAAAAATCAATAATTTTTGCTTTTGTGTTTGTTTCTTCATTAGGAGGAAAGATTAAGTTTGCATGGAACCATGTTTTTTTTATATTGTTTATGCCTTCTTTACCTCTTTATCCCCTTATGAGTGTTTTCTGGATACATTATCCCAATAAAACATAACTAATTTCAGTGTGTCTCTGCTTAGTTTGTTTCCACAATCTGTCTATTGGTAAGAGTTGGGTATTGAAGTCTCCCACTCTTATTGTGTGGGGTTCAATATGTGCTTTGAATTTTAGTAATGTTTCTTTTACTGACATGGGTTCCTATACTTTTGGGGCATATATATTCAGAGTTGAGAGTAAATCTTGGTATATTTTTTATTTGATGAGTATGAAGTGTCTTTTTACAAATTTTTAAATAACTTCTGGATAAATGTCAATTTTATTTGATATTACAATGGATACTCCAGCTTGTTTCTTGGGGCCACTTGCCTAGAATTTTTTTCCCAGCCTTTTACTCTAAAGTATTATTTGTCTTTGTCTTCTTGTGTAGAGCAAAATGCTAGGTTCTGTTTACATAGCCACTCTGTTAGCCTATGTCTTTTTATTAGGGAATCGATTCCATTGATGTTAAGATATATTAAGGAGAAAATATTGTTATTTCCTGTTATTTTTGTTTTTAGAGTTGGAATTATGTTTTTGTGGCTTCCTTATTTTGAGTTTGTTGTGAGAAGTAAAATTTCTTTCTTTTAATTGACACTGAAAACCATATTCCCATTTAGTTCCAAATGAAATGAAATTAAGAAAACTTGGTTTCTAATTGTGAGTGGAGTGGGGGTGTGATGAAAGTCCAAGCATCAGCATCATTCTTCGTACCTTGCCCCCACCCCACATATCACCATCAGCAGTAGCCCAGTGTGTGGTCTGCTGGAAACATGAGCCCAACCTTGGCTCGGTGGCAGCTTCCTTGGTCCAGTGATCAGGCACCAGGGACACATTCTGCTTTCGTTGGATTCTGTGTAGCTAGTGGGTTGTGGGTGGGATTTTCAGGATCTTCTTGAGGCTCATTGTTTTAGCTCCATCAGCCTCTTCCAACATCTTTCTCCCAAGGGCAAGGTCTCCATCAGGAGTGGCCCCTACTCAGCTGAGGGTTGTAAACTGTCTTACTCTTCCCTGTTCTCTGTTCCACTCCCATTGTCTCCAATCTTTCCCTCCTCCCCACTTAACTTGTCATGGGCCCACTTGGGGCTGGTACTGGATTTCCGGAACATGAACTGGCCCTGTCCCAGGGAAAGACTCCTTGGCCACAACCTCGGCTCATCTATTTGTCACTGCCCTTGACTTCCCAGTGGTCATGCAAGTAATACTTCTTGCTCTTGGGTGTGTACTCTGGATCCAATTCTTCTTCCCAGCTTCTCTTTTGAAAACCATTGTTGCTGTTGTTGTTATTGTTACCAGAGTAGTTTTCTCTGCCCCAACCTCTCCCTCTTGCTAGAAATTGAAAGGTTCCCCGAGCTCTGTCATCTCTTCCATTCTGACCTACGAGTCTTTGGTCCTCAATCTGGATTTGTCAAAACCTATGCTACTTTCCTCCCTCTCCTCTGCTTCCGCAGGGTACTCCTCTGACAGAGTACAGACTGTCAGAGTGAGATGACTGGGAAGAAAAGGAGGAAGACCTAGACCAGTCTCTTGCTCTGCGGTGCTTCTTCTGCTTCTTTGATCCTTTGTGGTTTTTCTCTGCCTTTTCAGTTGATCTTTCTCTTGAGTGGCTAGAGTCTCTGGAATTCACAGACTCTCTTGATTTATCTTGGTTAAGATCTCTCTCTTTATGATTTTTACTATGTCCAATACCAAGGCAACGATCAACAGGATCATCTTTGTATATTCTTTCAGCCTTGTAGCCAGGTTTCCATGGACTTTTCTATTATTCATGAGTCAAACCATGCTTTCTGAATATACTGGCGAAAATGTCTATCCTGTATATCTCTGGGCTTTTCTTATTTTTAGCTGATTCTTGTTCATGTCCTCTCTTTAGGTAGCTAGTAAAGTGTTCATGCAATGTCATTCCTGATGATCCAAAGTGATGCTCTTTACCATAATGAACAATGGTCACTATGTGCTGGGCGAAAAATTCTGAGGAGTTATGCTGAGACTGAGCTAACTGTATGTGCTGGAAAATATAATGGAATTCCTGCTCCTCTTTATTGCTATGGACTAGATCCCAACAAAGCTTTAGTTCCTGAGTCAATAAACTACTGGGTCTTTTTGTGTACTCTGCTCCTCTGAAAGCAGCACTCTCCATTTTCTGAGATGAACCATATGCACAGTCAGTGGCTGGAGGATTCTTACACAAAGGACTCTTTTTAGATGGGCTCAAAGTCCCAGAGCCATGGTATAACAGAACTTGGTGTGCTCCAGCACCACCTGACATAGATGAGCCCATCTGGGATACATTAGAAAGTGGACCACTAGGTTTTGGCACTGGGCTCGGGCATGGTGACCTTTGCCTAACCACTACAGACTGGAGGGGTTTTTGTAAGGTGTGCTTCTCTCCCAGGGACTCAGATCAGAAACAGAGACCTGTGATGCAAAACCACTGCCATAGGTGGTGGCATCTGGCCATGGCTTTGTGCTCTCAGGCACTTTTATATCTTGAGAGGTACCTCCAGAGAATGTCTGCTCTTTAGCCTCATCTCCCTAGTTATCCCCAGCTGCCTGAGATGGCCAGCTATCCTTGGAAGAGAGCTTTTTTCTCTTTTGTAGACGTTTATTTAGATGACTCAACTCTGCTGTTGTTGGAGGACAACCAGGAGGATGAGGAGCATCTTGACCTGTCAGGGTTCCTAAAATGGCTCCTGGACCGTGGCGAAGGGGTCCTTCTCTTTTGGGGACTGGGAACAAGAATGGCTTGACAAGGGCTGGATACTTGCTGATAGGTCTGCCAATTGGAATGGTAGTTTCTATAGCCACCTTGGTTATACTGGCCCCAGGGATAAAAAGCCTAGGTTTCTCCCAAGGAATAGGGCCTCCTGTAGCCTCTGTTGTGATCTCAGAAATCTCGATTCTGATACACTCAAAGGTGATTCCTTTCTCCATAATGAGTTGGAGAATATGATCTGAAATGGGACCTAGAACTCAGCCTGTGCTTACTTGAGTGAGAGAGAGATAGACTTCAGAACTGAGACTTTGAAAACGAATGAAATGTAAATCGGGATGCAGATCTTGAGCGAGAAGAGTGAGACCCAGACTTGGATTTGTTTGTTTTTGACATCTGGGAACAGTTTATACCTTACAATTAATGATTCAACTTGAACTGTCTTCGAAAAACACCAGCAGCACTACTGGCTTCTCCAATTTACAGTCAAGGCATAACTCTTGACTGTCCGAAGCAACTACAGCTGTAGTCTCACAATGGCACAACCACCAGAACCTCACTCCCACCCAATAGTCAATGTGTGTTTCTTATGTGCAGCAAAGTGATGGATCCTGAATACACATCCATTCTGTTAGCCTGTGTCTTTTTATTGGTGAATTGAGTCCATTTATATTGAGGGATATTAATGAACAATGATTATGAATTCTTGTCGTTTTGTTGTTGGAGGTGTTTCTCTCTCTCTCTCACTCTCTCTTTCTCTCTGTATGTGTGTGTGTGTGTGATTTTCTTCCTGTTGTTTTTCTGTGAGATGATTAATTTCTTGCATTTTCTTGGGTGTGGTTCTCTCCTTCTATTGGAGTTTTCCTTCTAGTATTCTATGTAGGGATGGTTTATTAGAAAGTTTGAATTTGATTTTGTCATGTAATTTCTTAGGTTCTCCTTCCATAGTGATCGAGTGTTTTGGTGGTTATAGTAGTCTAGGCTAGCATCTGTTGTCCCTTCGAGTCTGAAAGACATCTGTCCAGGATCTTCGGGCTTTTATAGGCTCTGTTTAGAAGTCAGATGTAACTCTGCTAGGTCTGCCTTTAAATGTTTCTTGGTCTTTTTCTCTTACATCGTTTAATATTCTTTCTTTGCTCTGCACATCTAGTGTTTTCATTATTATATGGCAGGAGAATTACCTTTTCTAGTACAATCTATTTGGTGTTCTGCCTACTTCTTGTTTGTTTATTGCCATTTCTTTCTTTAGGTTAAGGAAATTTTCTTCTATGATTTTGTTGAATATGTTTTCTGTTCGTTTGAACTGAGAATATTCACCCACTTCTATTCCTATTATTCTTAGGTTTGTTGTTTTCATTGTGTCCCAAATTTCCCACATACTCTGCATTAGAAACTTTTTAAAGTTTTGCTATTTCTTTGATCAATGTATCTATTTCTTATATGGTATCTTCAATGCCAGAAATTCTCTCTTCCATCTGATATATACTGTTGATGTTTGCATCTACAGTTAGTGTTTTCTTCCTTGGGTTTTCCATCTACAAGGTTGGTTCCTTTTTGTTTTCTTTATTGTTTCTATTTCCACTTTTAGATCTTGGGCTTGTTTTTAATGATTTGCTTTACCTGCTTCATTGTATTTTCCTGTATTTCTCTAAGAGGTTTATTTGTTTCCTATTTAAGGGCTTCTACCTATTTGTGTTTTCCTGTATTTCTTTAAGGGAACTATTTATATCCTATGTAAAGGGCTCTATCCTCTTGATGAAATGGGATTTAAGGTCATTGTCTTGCTCTTTTGTTGTGATAGAATATCTATGGCTTGCTGTAGTAAGAGAGCAGAATTCAGACTGTGCCATATTGTAATGACTTGTATTGATTATGTTCTTGTACTTTCTTTTCCCATATTGTTGTCTCTGATGTTGGCTGGGTGGGTTTCCTGAGTTTGAGCAGACCTCCTTGGAGTTATGTGGAGCTGTGTATCTTGGGTTTGAGCAGGCTTCCTGGGACCAGTTTCAATTCTTAAATACCAAAATTTAGATTACTTAGTCTTGTGTCATGCATTTTTGTTTTCATTATTTTGCTGGATTATTTCATTTATTTCAGTTTTTGTGGACTTATTCAATTGTCCTCTATCTCCTTGACCTGGAAAATAAAGTTAGTCAGTTTCTATTTTTCTTCCTTATTATTATATAAAACATTTAAAACTATAATTTTTCGATATGATACTTTAGCTGTTTTCCACATGAAGGAACATGTCCTAACATTATAATTTATATTTGAGGTTTTACAACTTATTTTGTTATGTCTTTTATAACTTAGGTGATAATAAAATTTATATTTTCTTACATTGAGTAATGTAATGGAGTGTTTAAAAATATTTTACTAGGCTTCTCAATTACTTCCATTGAAGTTAGAAAGCACAGTTTGTATATCAGTAAGTCTATTTTATGCCCTTATTTTAGGTCAGTTATTTTAATTGTGCATAATTGCTTGAAAGCAATTTGTACAGTATACTTTCTATTAGTAGTATCATGAGAAAGTCATGTAAAACATGTGTTTCTGTAAAAGACAGGAAGAAAATTAGGTATCATTAAATACAGCTTTTCTATTACATAATATTGAGAAAATTAAAACTTGAGAAATGAAGTTGCTACAGGCAACCCAGATACATGGGTTCACTGATAAAGTTTCAAACAATATTAGATTACTCCGATTCTGCCTCATTTGAGTGGGTAAAAAGAATATTCCTTCTGGAGATTAGACTGGGAAACCAAAGGCAAGTAATGAATAGAATTATTCTTACATAGTACATTATATAAAATTAAAAATCATTGTCAATTGTTCATACATACACAAATATACTAAAAGGGACATATTTATTAAAGGCTCATTACATCAGTCAAATAATTATTCTTGTTGTATTCTTCATTCATGTCAATTAGATCAAGTACAATTTTGTTCAAATCTGAATTCATATAATTATCAATTTGACATGCTTTTAATTTTGCAAGATTTACTAAAAGAACCTATTATCAATGAGTCATTTTCATTCTTGTGTAACATATATGTTTTGTTTTATGAAAATTAGTGATATATAATTTGTTCTATTGTCATATTAATATTTATTATTGTACATCTTATTCATTAACACTTCCGTATAATATCAAAATTTGGAGCTGGGCATGGTGAAGCATGCTTTGAACTCAGCACTCAGGAGAAAAAGACAGGTAAATCTCTGTGACTTTGAGGCCAGGCTAGACTATATAAAAATTTCAGGGGAAGCCAGGTCTAAATCATGAGAGAAACCCTATCTTGACAAAGAAAACAAACAAACATATAAAAAAAAAATTTCCAAATGACTAAAATTGGGCTGTAATTTTACTGGCTTAGAAATTTATTTTCCTGACTGTGCCACGAGTTTAATTTGTAACCTCAGACTTGACAAACTTGCTCTCTATCACTGAGCTCTACTTTTATCACTCTGTCTTAAACATTTCCTAAAAACCTTATTAATTTTGAAAGCAACAGGTTTTAGTAAAGCAGTTTGTGGTATATCTGGTCTCTATATCCTGAGATTTAATTGAGGTGGATGTTATTTCCTCTTAAGATAGTGTATATTGTTCATAGATAGGATCATTGCAGGTAGGAGTTTTCATAGGGAGAATGATTTTAATTAATATTTCAATATACTTAGTTCTTGGATTTTTTTCTCTTTTTTTTATATACAGCAAAAAAGTTTTACAATTTATTTTCCATTTTAATTTTTTACAGTTTACTATTATTTTATGTGCATTTATATTTTGTTTGTGTCAGTGTACCATGTCAAAGAAGTATTTGTGGAGACCAGAAGTGGACATTAGACCTTCTAGAACTGGAGTTACAGACAAATATGATTCAACCTGTGTGTGATGGGAATCAAACATAGATCATTGGTAAGAGCAGTTATAGTACTTAACCACTGTGTCATGACTCCAACCCTAACTAATTTTAAAATTTATTTATGTTTATAATATATGCAATACAAATAAGTTGTATAGTTATATGACTTTGTATTCATCATTATAGATTTGAACTTTTCTTTCTGTCTCTACTTTTAAGCTTTTAATTCTGTCTAGAACATTAAATATGTTTTTTTAAAGATTCAAATTTTAGTGATTATTTTCATTTATTTTTTGCTTGATAAATATCTGTTTTTAGTTTTCTTTAAGTTTCTCGTGGTTCAACTCATTTACTTTTATTATTTCTCTAGATACATATGCAAGTAATTTTCAGCTGTATTCATTAATATTTAAGTGAGATTTTTATTGCACCTACTTAAACATTTACCTCACACAACAGAAATGTGACAGAAGCAGATTGCTTATTTCCCAACCACATTAATATTTTCTATGTACTCTTTTGCTACAAATTTACAGTTTAAATTTAAAATGGCAAAATGATATGTCTATATGACAATTGGTGGAGCTGAATTTGTGATTCATAGCATAGGAATTGTTACTTTTGTCATTTGAAAAGATACACTTAAAAACTGATATTATCAACAGTCAGTATTTCTTATCTTTTAAATTATATGGTAATTTTTATAATGACTATTCTCTGATTTCATTGTTATAATTTTGTTGGAATATAGAATTTGAGTATGGAAAAATAAATGAGTTTGTCAAAAAACAGACAAGGAAGGGAGAATGCGTAGGCGGCAAAGGTACCCTCTGAACAGGAGCCAGTGAACCATTTATAGGTTCCCAGGGCTGCAGAGGGGAGGGAGATTATTTTTTCTTCCCCTACATCCACACGTTCGTCCCACGAGACCAGGGGTCCAGAGCATACACAGGGGTACATGGACAGGAGTCGAGTCATGCGGCCTCTCCCCAATCTCTACATGTTACTTATTCCCAATACCCTACAAAAGTAACTGGTATTGACAGTGAAATGGGTGGAGACCTGTGCACAGCTGTCTTCACTTCCTGTGATGCTGAGCATCATGGAATGTGAATGTTGGTGTTGGTACACTGACTTTCAGGGTCACAGTGCTTACCTGTTTTCTATTGGATTCTTTGTCCTTCTTCATTTATGTGGGACTCATACATGTGTTCTTTATGTACACTCAGCATATTCCCTCCCAAAAGACTGTTCTTGCTTGAGCTGTGTCTTTTGCTTGCATTTTTAATTGGGTGTATTCTCTAATTGCTGGAACTTTAACTGGTCAGATATCTTTCCGGAAGAAATTTCTGGTCTATAACAACATAGGAAATTTAAATAAATAAATAAATAAATAAGTTGAACTGATTCAATGAGTGCAAGCATATATTGTTGTGGAAACTATTAAACTCTGTGTTTTACTTTTAATATTGTAAAATGGAAATGAAAGTAATGGCAATTAATTTCATAAGTTTTAAAAATGATAACAAAAATTGTTTATAGAAGTAAATGTAGTCCAACATGGAACTAAAGAGTTTCTCTAACACAAAGAACATCATCAATAGTACAAGGTGACAGCATGGAGAATGAGAAGATAGGTTTTGCCAATTTAACATTCGACATAGTTCTTATATTCAAAATATATAAGGAACTCAAGAAACCAGACATCAATAAACCAAATAAACCAATTAAAATGAGGTACAAATATAAAACAAAAATTTTGAAATAAAGAATCGCAAATTTCTGAGAAACACTTAAATGAATATTCCCATGTAGAATCAAGGAACTGCAAATCAAAATGACTTTGAGATTCTATCTTACACCTGTCAGAATGGCTAAGATAAACAAAACAAAAACAAAAAAGAAAAACAAAAACAAACAAAAAAACCACAACTGAAAGCTCATGTAGGTGAGGATGTGGAGCAAGTAGAACACTCCTTCATTGTAGGAGAGCGTGTGAACATGTATAGTCACTGTAGAATTCAATATGGCAGTTTGTCAAAAAATTAGAAATCAATCTAACTCATGACCCAGCTATATCACTCTAGTGCATATACCCAAAGGACACAGCATCCTACCAGAAGGATACTAGCTCAATAATCCACATTGTGGCTTTATTTATAATAACCAAAAATTAGAAACAACCAAGATATCCCTCAATTGAAGAATGGATAAACAAAACAATGTATGAGGTACATCTACACAATGAAGTGTTACTTAAGTGTTAAAAAATGATATAATGAAATTTGCAGTCAAATAGATGGAACTAGAAAGCAACAACAACAAAATACAAAAACAAGCAAACAAACAAACAAAAAAAAAAAAGAAAAAAGAAAAACAGGTATGAGGTAAATCATACCCAGAAAGACAAACTTGGTATGTATTCATTTATAAGTGTATATTAATTGTTAATTAAAGGATAAACACACTACAATCTACAAACTCAGAGAGAGTAAGTAACAAGAAAGACTCTAGGAGAGATGCAGGGGTCTTCCTTAGAGGGGGAAATAGAACAGATATTTTTGGTGTGGATTGAGAATCAGTGTAGATGGAAATAGGAAACATCACACTTGAGGAAGGAATGGAGGAAGAGAGCATTGGGAGACTTAACTGAAATTGGAGGGCATAATTGAGCCAATGTGGAAACTGCCTGGAATGTACATGGGTGATCCTAGGGAGGAATCTTAGTAATTTTGGGGGTGCTGTGGGAACTCCCTGGATTCTACAAGGGAGGACTCCTTGTAGTAAAGGGTATGGAGCCGGAACCAAATATGTTTGGTAATCAGGGGAAGATTGTAATGGTGGGAATTGGTCACCAACTTTCCACAAAACCTTAGACCTACAATATGTCCTCCTTGTAAAATGTCTTACATACATGTATGAATGATAAATGAGACCTAGCACTTTATATAATCAATATACACTAAAAATCCTGTCTATCACAATAAGTTTGTTTTAGTAATGTCATATGGAAAAAATACCACCATGAAATAGACTTTACTTAAGTTTCAAACTAAGATGGCAGACTATAAAGTTTCTAGGTCACAATATAGAAGAAAATCTACATACAGATTTTGTCCAAATGGTTTCTAAGCAATGATATTCCAGTAATAACAGCCACGATTGCAGAGGCAATTGTTTTAAATTTTATTCTACAATAAAAGGAATCAAGAAGCCTAATTAAGAAATCCTTGAGCAGGGCAGTGGTGGCGCACGCCTTTTATCCCAGCACTTGGTAGGTAGAGACAAGTGTATTTCTGAGTTTGAGGCCAGTCTGGTTTACAGAGTGAGATCCAGGATAGCCAGGGCTATACAGAGAAATCCTGTCTCAAAAAATAAAAAAAAAAGGAAAGGAAAAAAGAAAAAGAAAAAGAAAAAAAAAATCCTTGAATTTAAAATACATAGTGAGACTTGGCCTTTTTGTGCTGCCAGAAAAATAAGTATGTTATAATACTTAATACAACATACAATACTACAATACAATAGTAGTAATTGATTACTAACTCCTTGAACAAAGCAAAACATAAAAGCATATAAATATTTCAAAAAGACAAATAATCAAACTAAAATAGTTCCCACTGGCCAAAGTAGGAATAATAATAAAAGAAGTATAGCAAAGGAATTTTTAAGAGTGTATGTTGAAAACACATGTGTTTGTATTTAAGCAAATATATCTGTAAGTGATAATGGGAAAAGAAAATAATCTCTTATAACAATTCAGATTTGCTTTTATAATTACTACTCCTATAAGAAAATGGTAACTAAATTTCACATCTAATAGCACAGACTTGATTTTCTACCAAGGCAAGGAAATACTCTTTTCTTTTCTTTTTCTTTCTTTTTTTTCTTTTTCTTTCTTTTTTTTTTTTGGATATTTACTTTATTTACATTTCAAATGTTTTTCCTTTTGGAAAATCCCTATACCATCCCCCTCCCCCTGCCTGTATGATGGTGCACACTCACCCACCCACTCACTCCCCTCTTGTCTTCCCTCCCTAGCATTCCCCTACACTGGGGCATCAAACACCCTCAGGTCAAAGATCTCCTTCCCCTGATGTCCAACAAGCTCCTCCTTTGCCACATATGTGACCAGAACCATGGGTCATTCCATGTGTATTCTTTGGGTGGTGGTCCACTCTCCAGAAACTCAAGATGTATGGCCAGTTGGCACAATTGCTCCCTCCATGGGGCTGCAAACCCTCTCAGCTCCTTCAACCCCTTCTTCAACTCTTCCATCAGGGACCCCATGCTCAGTCCAATGGTTGGTTATGAGCCTCTGTGTTTGTTAGGCTCTGGCAGAGCCTCACAGGAGACAGCTTATTATGCTTACATCAGCAAACACTTCTCAGCATCCACAATAATGTCCTGGTTTGATGGATGTATATGGGATGTATCCCCAGGTGGGTCAGTCACTGGATGTCCTTTGCTTGAGTCTCTGCTCCACCCTTTATCTCCATATTTCCTCCTGTGAGTATTTTGTTCACCTTTCTAAGTAACACTAAAGCAGCCACATTTTGGTCTTCCTTCTTCTTAGGCTTCATGTGGTCTGGGAATTGAATTTTGAGCATTCCGAACTTTTGGGCAAATATCTACTTATCAGTGAGTACATACCGTGTTTGTTCTTTTGTGATGGAGTTACCTCACATAGGAAGATATTTTCAAGTTCCATCAATTTGCCTGCGAATTTCATGAAGTCCTTGTTTCTAATAGCTGAGTAGTATTCCATTGTGTAAATGTAACACATTTTCTGTATCCATTCCTCTGTGGAGGGACATCTGGGTTGTTTCCACCTTCTGGCTATTACAAATATGGCTGCTATGAACATAGTGGAACATGTCTTTTTATTACATGTTGGAGCATATTCTGGGTATATACCCAGGAGTAGTATAGCTGGGTTCTCAGGTAGTACTATGTTCAATTTTCTGAGGATCTGTCACACTGATTTCCAGAGTGGTTGTGCCAGTTTGCAATCTCACCAGCAATGGAGGAGTGTTCCTCTTTTTCCACATCCTCTACAGCACCTGCTGTCACCCGAGTTTTTGATCTTAGCCATTCTGACTGGTGTGAGGTGGAATCTCAGGGTTGTTTTGATTTGCATTTCCTTTATGACTAAGGTTGTTCAATATTTATTTGGGTGCTTCTCAGACCTTCATGTTTCCTCAATTGAGAATTCTCTGTTTAGAACCAGCTCCTGATTTTGTTGATTTTTGTATAGTGTTTTTTTTTTTTCTTTCAACATGGTGGATTTCAGCCCCGAGTTTGATTTTTTCCTGCAATATACTCCTTTTGGGTGTATTAGGTTCTTTTTTTTTTGAGAGCTTTTAGGTATGCTGATAAGCTGCTATTGTATGCCCTTTTCAGTTTATTTTTGGAGGCACTCAGAGCTATCAGTTTTCCTCTTAACACTGCTTTCATTGTGTCCCATAAGTTTGGGTATGTTGTACTTTCATTTTCATTAAATTCTAGGAAGTCTTTAATTTTTTTTCTTTATTTTTTCCTTGACTATGTTATCATTGAGTATAGCATTTTTCAGCTTCCATGTGTATATGGAACTTCTATTGTTTTTGTTGCTATTGAAGACTAGCCTTAATCCCTCGTGTTGTTATAAGACGCATGAGATTATTTCAATCATCTTATATCTGTTAAGGTTTGTTTTGTGACAAATTATGTGTTCAATTTTGTAGAAGGTACCATGAGGTGCTGAGAATAACATATTCTTTTGATTTGGGATGAAATCTATAGATATCTGTTAAATCCATTTGGTCCATAACTTCTGTTACTTTTACTGTGTCTCTGTTTAATTTGTGTTTCCAAGATCTGTCAGTTGATGAGAGTGGGGTGTTGAAATCTCCCACTATTATTGTGTGAGATGCAATGTGTGCTTTGAGCTATAGCAAAGTTTCTTTTATGAATGTAGGTGTCCTTGCATTTGGAGTATAGAAGTTCAGAATTGAGAGTTCTTATTAGATTTTTCCTTTGATGTGTATGAAGTGTCCTTCCTTATCTTTTTGATGACTTTTGATTGAAAGTTGATTTTATCTGATATTAGAATGGCTACTCCAGCTTGTTTCTTGGGACCATTTGTTAGGAAAATTGTTTTCCAACATTTTATTCTCAGGTAGTGTTTTACTTTAACTCTGAGGTGCATTTCTTGTGTGCAGAAAAATCCTGGGTACTCTTTATCTATCCAGTCTGTTAGTCTATGTCCTTTTATTGGGGAATTATGTCCATTGATGTTAAGAGATATTAAGGAGTAGTGATTGTTGCTTCTGGTTAATTTTGATGTTATTTTTGTTTGTGTGGCTATCTTCTTCTGGTATTGTTTAAAGAAGATTACTTTCTTGCTTTTTCTAGGGTGTAGTTTCCCTCCTTTTGTTGGCATTTTCTATCTATTATCCATTGTAGGGCTGGGTTTGTTGAAAGATATTGTGTAAATTTGGTTTTGTCATGGAATATCTTGGTTTCACCATCTATGATAATTGAGAGTTTCACTGGGTATTGCAGCCTGGGCTGGCATTTGTGTTCTCTTAGGGTCTGTATGAGATCTGCCAAGGATCTTCTAGCTTTCATAGTCTCTGGCAAGAAGACTATGAAAATGTCTTGTGTAATTCTGATGGGTGTACCTTAATATGATACTTGACATTTTTCCCTTACTGTTTTTAATAATCTTTCCTTGTTTTGTGCATTTGGTGTTTTGACTATTATGTGACAAGAGGAATATCTTTTCTGGTCCAATCTATTTGGAATTCTGCAGGCTTCTTACATCTTCATCTCTTTCTTTAGGTTAGGGAAGTTTTCTTCTATAATTTTGTTGAAGATATTTAATTGTCCTTTAAGTTGGAAATCTTCACTCTCTTCTAGACCTATTATCTTCAGGTTCTGTCTTCTCATTTTATCCTGGATATCCTGGATGTTTTGGGTTAGGAGCTTTTTGCATTTTGCATTTTCTTTGACTGTTATGTCAATGTTTTCTATGGTATCTTCTTCCCCTGAGATTCTGTCTTCTATCTCTTGTATTCTTTTGCTGTTGCTTGCACCTATGACTCCAGATCTCTTTTCTAGGTTTTCTATCTCCAGGATTATGTCCCATTGTGGTTTCTTTATTGTTTCTATTTCCATTTTTAGATCCTGGATGGTTTTGTTCATTTCTTTTGAGTGTTTGGTTGTGTTTTCCTGTAATTATTTAAGGAAATTTTGTGCTGCCCCTTTAAGGGCTTCTAGCTGTTTACCTCTGTTCTCTTGTATTTCTTTAAGATAGTTATTTATTTCCTTCTTAATTTTTTCTATCATCATCATGAGAAGTGAGTTTAGATCCGAATATTGTTTTCCTGGTGTGATGGCATATCCAGGACTTGGTATGATGGGAAAGCTGGGTTTTGATGATGCCAAGTAACCTTATTTTCTGTTGCTTATGTTCTTGCACTTGCCTCTTGCCTTCTGGTTATCTCTAGTGCCACCTGCCTTCTATTTCTCTGATTGGAGCCTGTCCTTCTTGTGATCCTAATTGTGTCACAATTCCTCAGACTACTGCTGTCTTTGTGATCCTGTGATTCATGGATCCTGTGATCCTGAGATCCTGAGTGTGTCAGAGCTTCTAGGATTCAAGCTGCCTCTGGAATCCTGAAATCCTTGTGTGCCAAGCTCCTTAGATCCTGTTGTGTCAGAGCTCCTGGGAGTCAACCTTTCTCTTTGTGTTGCAGGGGTGTGTGGGGTGCCAGAGTTCTAGGTTTGCTCCAATTGCCACTCCTTGGGTGGCGGTTCCTATGTCCCTTGATCCTGGGGACTCAGTTATGCTGGGTGTTGAGAAAGATATTGTGGCTTTTCCTGTGGTCCTGGCTGTTTCAGAGCTCCTGGGAGTCAGGCTCCCTCTGGGTATTATAGGTGTGGATGCAGAGCCAGAGCCCCAGGTCTGCTCTGGGTGCAGATTCAACCTGGAAGGAAGCTGTGACACCGGCCAAGCCAGGCTTCCTGTGTCCCTGGATCCTGGAGGTTCAAGTTAATCTGCTGGTTGAGGCAGAAGTTGTTGCCTCCTCACCTGTAATCCTGGGCATTTTACAGAACCTGGGAGTTGAGCTTTCTCTGGATGTTGTAGGTCTGGGTGAGGAGCCATTGCCCAAGGTCTGCTCAGGCCAGTTTCAGACCACAAGGAAACCGTGCCATTAGCTGGGCAAGGGTTCTTGTATCCCTGTGTCCCGTGGGAACCCAGTTACTCTGGGTGTTGGGGCAGATCTTGCGACCTCCTCACCTCTGATCCTGGGCATGTTTGAGTACCTGGGAGTTGAGTTTTCTCTTGATATTGTGGGACTAGGTGTGGAGCCAGTGCCTAAATTCTGGTCAGGGCACAGGTTCAGGCAGGAAGGGGCCATTTTTTTAAAAAAGCAGCTCTGAGATGATCCTTGCTCACTCGTATTGCATTATTTGGTGGATGCATGTGAATGCACACATTTCATTGGGGTGAACTAGGGATTACATACATATGTTGGCATTCCTTCTAGGCTCTGTCCAACAGTTACCTAGCAACAGCTTACTAGGTATGGCTTGCTATAAAACAGGACTGTTTGGCCTCTCTTTCCTCTGTCTCTGTCTCTGTCTCTGTCTCTCTCTCTCTCTCTCTCTCTCTGTGTTTCCATCTCTCCTTTTCCCTTCTCTATCATTTCCCTCTTCTTAGACACCATAATTGCTATATTCTTCATTGTTCCTACCACCACAATGCATTGAAACCTGTGAATATAAGTATCAAAATAAGACCTCTATCTATCATTTATGGGAGGCCTTTGTAACAGACAGAAGAAAGGAAGATAGCATGCAGGCTTGAAGAATATTTCGAACAAATTATAAAATAGAGAAATGAAATTGAGCATATGCATTTTGACCAGAAAATTTATGATTAATATAATAAGATAATATAAAACATTGTTGGTGTGAAGTTTTTAGCTACCTTATTGGGTTATATAATTCTACCTCCTTCCAAACCTTATTCTATCCTAATCCGTTCCAACCTCCCCTACACTATGTAGGAGAGAAGAAAAGATAGAAAAAACAATGGGACATAGATCTATTTATGTTACATCCTGCAGATTAGGAAAGTTGAACTCCTTGGGGCAAGTCCAATCTTCATTTTCAGGATATCTCCAATTTCCTGTAGCATTTTTGCTCACTTAACAAGCTTCAACAACAGCAACTAGGAGCATCTCGGGGAGCAGCAGCCTTCTCAGGTCCTCTGACCACTCTCTATTTTATACCTTCTCCAGATTGCCCAGAATTAAACTATCTGCAGCTGGCAAAGATTACACCCCTGCTCATGCACAACACAACTAGGATTAAAAAAAAAATATTCACATAAGTGGATTTTTAAGGAAATGGAAATTATCACTACAAAATTTTGATGAAAATCAGAGATATTTGATGGTTTTCTCTTTCTTTTTAAACCTTCTTGGTTTTTTTTTATTGGATATTTTCTTTATTTGAATTTCAAATGTTATCACCTTTCCTGGTTTCCCCACTCCCAGAAACCCCCTATACCATTCCCTTTCCCCTTGCTTCTATGAGGGTGTTCTCCCACCCACCCACCCATTCCTGCCTCTCCGCCCTTGATTCCCCTACACGGGGGCATCTATCGAGCCTTCATAGGACCAAGGACCTCTCCTCCTATTGACACCTGACATGGCCATCCTCTGCTATATATTCAGCTGGAGCCATGTGTTGATTGGTGGTATAGTACCTGGGAGTTCTGGGGCATCTGGTTGGTTGGTATTGTTGTTCTTCCTATGGAGTTGGCAAACTCCTTCAGCTCTTTCAGACCTTTCTCTAACTCCTCCATTGGGAACCCAGAGCTTAGACCAATAGTTGGCCGCAAGCATCTGCATGTGTTAATTTTATGGCTGGTAATAATGCATCTTAAAATATGAGTAATAGATATCAATAGGTTTTTGAAGACCATTAAGAACTCTTTTTTTTTCAATGTTCTTTCCATGAGTATCTCAAAAATTAAAAGTCAGCATTGTTCCAAGATAGCAATACTTTATAGTAAACTGTATCAAGTCCAGAAATAATGGTTTTTAAAAACTATATTATGTCTAAGTAATACTTACATATTCCTAATAGACAAACAGTTTTACAAGGAAATGGCTAGAGAATTCCTGTGTGTCCTACAAAGGATTGAAAGGGAATCATACACTTACAAATGGTTATAAATTTCTTGTGATTAATGAGAAAAATAGACGTTCAATGAGTCTTGATATATAGGAGCTACATTCTCATTAATAATTTTTGTTTTTTCTCAACTGCAGAAGTCCACTTACACTGGAAAAATATGCACATTGGAACCCTTGATTCACAAACATTACTAAGAACCATACAGTTAGAATTTAAACTAATTTCCTTTGTTTTAAATGGATAAAAATCACAGGAAAAGATAGCATTATTATTAATAGGGAATGGGCACACAGACAATGAGAGACAAACATATGCACACACACACACACATTCTACTATCTATTATGTATTTCATATGTGGTTGATGAGTACTACTGATTTAAAATATACTCAACTGTCACTCCTCTTTCCCCTATTTTGAAATTATATGCAATTGTCTCTAATTTATAATTTTGTTGCCAGAAGAAATGAAAATGTCTTTAAATCTAAGAAACTTAATTCTAGTACTACTTCTCAATCAAAATATAAAACAAAATCACTTATTCTCTCTTAATTCAAGCTGTTTTGGAACACATTTAACACCTTCCCCATTCTTTACAGTAATTTTCATTCCATTAATAGTATGTTCTTAATAGACCTCTTGATGTTTCAATATTTGAACTATATATTTAGTTCAATATTTCAAATAAAGTTGAGAAAAAGTTAATAACTTATACTTGCTGACATCCAAGAGGTCTACATAACTTAAGACTTTCAAAATAATTCATACATTTGTTTTACTGTCATTTTGTTTCTCATATCCAAATAAATCTGTGCTCTAAATAATTGACTTAACAATGCTATAATAGTTTATAATTCACACCTCTCACATTTCTCTGCTTCCTGAAACAAATTAAATTTAGTTAATTTATGTAGAACAACAAAAAGTCTTGAACTAAAACCTATGTCTTTAAATTCCATGTCCAGTGCCTTTTCATTTATACCATGAGCATTTTGTGAGCAATAGAAAATCTCTTTTGCAAAAAGCATGCCATCTGTTCATCTGAAATTATGTGTACAAGAAAAGAACATCATTTTGATGCTCATATTCTATGTACCAAATTTAAATTAATATTCTTTTCATGTTTAGATAGGAGTGAGTTTTCAATGGCTTAAAATATTATACTTAAGTTTAGTAGGACCTTGTAAGTATCTTAAAAGGACAATGAGTAGCTATTTTTCAACTTATTGTGTTTAACAATAGCCAATTTGTATGCAATAGACTAAAATATTGACATTAACTTGCATACTGATTGTTCTTTTTGTTCTACTGTTCATGCTATTTTGGAATTTTTAAGATGCCCTCAAAGATGGGGTTCTAATATTTCAAATATTAAAGAGTAGTTCACATTAAAGTAGGCTCTGTATACAAAGTCAGCATTTTAAATTTTAAGTTCCTTGAGAAAAGCAGTAAAACAAATAGTAATTTATGAGTATGTTTATTTTCTTAAATTTAATCCATTCTAAAACATAAAGAACACATGGCGATAGATAACTGTAACTTTAAAAAGAACTTTGTTGCAACTATCAGATTCATTTAGAAAATATATATATATATTTTTACTTTAAAAAACTGTTTGTATTTAGTACACAAATTAAACCTCATTAAACCAAAGACAACAAATCTAATTGAGGAAAAAGAATTAAATTAAAAATAAGATGAGATTTATAGCCTAAATACTGTGCTTTAGGCATGGCTAATAAATGCTTTAATGCATCAAGAGAGAACACATACTCAAGATTAATTTATATAGAAATAAAAATTCAAGGATGATGAGGTGCGCTTGTGATAGTTCAGAATGAAATTACGTGTAAAGCAAAGGATTGAATCAATTTCTTTTGGATATTTGGGTTACCATTAAAAGTAATAGAAAATTTTGTGATATTTTACATGGATAAAACTCCCATGTGAATCTGAATCCCCTAGACTTCCATCTCATTTCCTACCAATAGAAACCCAAAATCTTGAGAATTGAATTCATATTACATCTATAACTAACTGAATTCACAGCCTCACCTTGCTTTTCTGGACATTATAAATAGAATATAATTGACAGAGAATTATGAATATTTAATCAAATGTGAATACAGACAGTTTGTAGAATCCAGATTAACAGTTTATGAAAATTAATTCCATTTCACTTATTATATGTTTTTTTTCCAGATCAAGCTTTCAAAATTAATGACTGAAGCAAAATATATTTTTTAAAAACCAAGAAACATTTATATCAAAAAACCTTCCTTTAACTTTTTTATATCTTTAGTGACATCTATGCTGGTGAGCAAAAAATAACCAAACTTATTAGAAACTCTGCTATCTGAGAGACCATGCATTGCTGTTATTGCTTTTTTTTTCAGTTACAAATTACCAATATTTAAGGAGACAACATTTTTAGAAATAAAACCAGTTCATGATGTCAGATGAAAATTAATTTATGTATTTTTCACAAATGGTTAAGCACAGTATGTGAAAAATCACTTAGATTGCCCAAATTTTGTGTGTTTACTGTTCTGCTATTAATTTTTCTTCTTCTTTTGTTTTTCAATTTAATTGAATTTTGACTGTACTCTACTGATCAATAAATGAACAGAAAATATTACAATTTATCAGTTTGATCATCTTATTCTTGGTATTTTTTTCTGTGCTGTAAAAGCTACTTCTTTCTATTAGACAAAGGGAGAAATCAATACTCAGGTTGAAAAGAAAGTTCAGTATTTGGCTTTGCAAATGAAGTTTCTTTTAACACCCAGAATAAGAATTCTAATAGAAACCATTTGGATGTCTGGTCACAATTGGAAAACATACAAAGCAATATCGGCTTGCCAACTGCTAAAAAGAAAAACTTGAATACCAAATGTTTTTTATTTATTTCAGTAAAAAATTATTCTACGAGTGAAGTAAGGGTGATAATACTTTATTCTAACATTTTAGCATTTTTAGTACATTCTGTGAAGAGAAAAAGTTATATTACTTTTAACAAGTTTTTGTCAATTTTGATTTTTGGGCTGACTAGAGAATTTAAAGAAAAATAAATTTGTCAGACTTAGTGTTTAGGGACAGGCATATTTTTCAGTAACTTGGCAAGATGATTGCATGACTGTTTAATCTTTTTTGCTTCCAAACAATGAACATTTCAATGTATTCACGTAGTCATTCCATAGATGAAAGTGTTTTTGAATAATTTATGGTTCAGTCATGAAAGAGTGATAAATTTGAATTTATCTGCACTTTTTTCCTTAGTTAATAGAAATAAGTTATATGAAAGATGTCAAATATATATTTTTTAATTGCTTCAATTTTTTAAAATGGAAATTAACTTCTGAGTACCTTTTAGATAATCCACATTGCCTCTATTGAGTAAATAACTATCTTAGAGTCAATCTTATTAACTTACTGAGAACATTTCTTTTTTTTAGCTTGTATTTTGTTCATATTAAGGATATTATTTGATTAATATGTAATTTTCATGCACTCATTAAATATATAAGTTAAAGGGCTTTTATATCACCTTTAATGAAAACGTGTTTGGCAAGCATATAGAGAAGAGACTGCCTATGAAGTTCAGAATGGACTAGAACTCATTGTCATCCTTATTTCACTTCAGAGGTGGAATTAAGAGAGGAACCTTCACTCCTAGATAGAATATAATAAATCTTAAATAATAAGAAATTAATGTCATCTGTTTTCTAATGGTAGAATCTATGACTAAATTTGTAGATCAAGGCTGTATTATGACTTGTTTTGACCCACTGAATTAAACAGGTTTGAAATGGATATGTATTCTAAAGTTAGAATTTAGAGAATCTTATGACTTCCTCTCTTTCCTTCTAGATCTGTCATCATTTGATCAAGATCAGACTAATCTGTTCTGTTAGAGGATGAGGTTTCATGTGCTGGCAGAATTATGGGAGTTTCAGCCACTCAGCTATACCAGTTGTGACCATGCACTCATTATTGAGCTCCATAACTTATAGAAAAGAGATGAACTCTACTTTCTCTGCATAGCCTAACTTGACATAGAATCCTGAACAAATAAATTAGTGTTTAAGCCACTATGCAATTTTATTTGTTTTTGAGATAAGGAGTCATGTAATCCAAGCTGGCCTCAAACAAGCTAAGAAAGTTAAGGTGATTTTGATCCTAATTCTTTCTCTTTCACCTCTCAAATGCTAGGTTAACAGGCATCTATAACCACACCTGACTTAAGTCAGTAAGTTTTGATGAAGTTTGTTATAGAATTGTTCACTGATTGTGAAGAGCTCTGGGGGCCACTTGGCAGGAATCTGACATTTGGAAAAGGAACAAAGAAATGGGCTCAAGCAGGAATCTAATCTTAGGCTAGAACAGGGAAGTAAGTTCAGGCAGGATGCTTAATTTTAAGGTGGGACAAAAGAACTAGGCTTCAGGTGAGAATCTGATTTTGGGCTTGGACAAGGAATTAGGCTCAGATATTTTGGTCATCCTGATAAGCCCTCAGAAACAGCTATCACAGGAATGATCACAGACTTTGCTTATTGCCTTCCTTATTCCTTAGCTATTTGTGTTTATTGTACTGTTTGCCCTTATTGCATGCATGTAATTGAAATGGTATAAAAGCAGAAGGGGAAAAAAATAAACCTGCCTTCATTCTCAACATTGACTGAGAGTGTGCTGCAGTATTGTCTAATTGTCTCTTCCTTTTCAATCGCTGGAGAATATGTTGACTGACTGAGCGGGCTTGGTCAGTTGATATGCAGAGCATAAAAAAGACTTAAAAAAAACTCACAAGTTCACTAATATGTAGGTTTTTAAAATATTTGCAACAATTTGAAAACAATGAACTTCAAATTACAGTCATATCAGTATATCAAAATCAGGAAATACTATGCCATGAATGTATGATATATATACAAATAGGATATCTTACCACTTACTGTAATAAAATAAGTACAAATCCATTCTTTAAAAATTATAAGAATTCACATACATAAACCTAGACAGTGACTGGTACCATTGGTATCTGAATGATTTAAGCAATATAAGGATGCGATGTTAAATAATAGCTGTTTAAAATATAGCACAGCACTTATTGCACTTTTATAGTAATCACATAATTATTTCTGGTTTCTATTTCTGTGAGCCAAAGTAGAAGTATGTAACTATTTGCTAAAAATATGTCTCATATGACCCTAACTTTCACTTTGTGGGTAGGTTTTCTCTGCAGGAAACAGTATATCACATTAAAAAATGACTTTCCTGTTTTGCACAGTTTTCTCAATGTATATTTAGTATATCTCTAATGTGCAAAATATGTTAATCAACTGTGTGTAATTGTTGAGACTGAATATATAAACCACACTTAAAGGAATGCTCCATAACCAATGGTAAAAGGGCAATAAAAAGAACCCAATGGCATATTCTGTAGATTTTTCCTGTTTCATATGTTGTGGTTTCTGATTGCTTGTTTTTATGCTTCTTGTTCTTCCATGTCTCTGTATATATATTTCTTCTGCATTTTAATTTTTGGCTTTCTTTCATCATTGGTCTGTGTTTTTTGCTTGTTTTCTAAAGAAAGACTGTGTAGATTTGCATGGGTGGGGACGATCTGTCAGGAGTTATAACAGGGACAACCATGTTCAGAAATCAGAATATATTATATCAATTTTCATAAAAATAACAAAAAAAATTAGAAGTGAAATTTTACACAGAGAATTGTTTAGAAAAGGAAGTATAGAAAGTACATATGAGAAAGCCATGCAGTTCCCCTTCCAAGGGTACCCTATTTACTATCACACTGTTGAATGAAACATTGATTCTGCAACATCCTGAATGCACTACCAAGTATGAGCAGCCAGTATAGAAGTATAAGTACTCTGCCATTACTTTGCCCAACTGCTTAACACTGCCTATAATAGATCTGACATTGACAGAAATGATAGAAGGAAAACTATATGAGGGGCTGAGGAAACGCCACAGTGAGTGATGTGTTCAAATATGAGCACATGAGTTTAGATCCCAAGTATTCACACAAAAATGTGGAGATACTAAGATGCACCTGTACCCCACATAGTAGTAGAGAAGTAGAGCCAGAAGGAATTTGGGTTCTAGATGGACAAGATGACCTCTAGATACAGAGAGACCCTGCTTCAAAAATCAAAGCAACTCAGAAAACTATAAATAGATCAACCTGAAGACCCAGCAATACCACCCAAAAGATGCCCCACCATGCTACAGGGGCACATGTTCCACTACATTTATAGAGACCTTGTTTGTGATAGGCAAAAGCTGGAAGCAACCCAGATGTCCCATGACAGAAGAATGGATGCAAAAATGGGGTTGATTTACACAATGGAATACAACTCAGCTATTAAGAACAAGGACATCCTGAGTTTGACAGGTAAATGGATGGAACTAGAAAATATTGTTCTGAGTGAGGTAACTCAGACCCAAAATGACATGCATGGTATATACTCACTAATAAGTGGATATTAGCCAAAAGAAAAATAAAAGTACAGAATACCCAAGATATAGTCCACAGAACTCCAAAAGTTCAACAAACCCAAGGCCAAGGGCCCAAATAAGGATGCTTCAGTTCCACTTGGGCGGAAGGAAGAAAGCAATCACAAGGGAGGAGTAAGTGAGGAACATGGGAAGAAAAGTTGAGTTGGAGGGAAGAGGGGAACCAGATTTGGTATTGGGTAAAGGAAAAGGACTGAAGCCCTGAGGGCCAGCAGAAAGAATAGAAACAGGCAAACTCTGGAGGTAGGAGGTTAGGGGGGACCCTCCAGAATGCACTAGAGACCTAGGAGATAAGAGACTCTCAGGACTCAAAGGAAAGGACCTTAGAAGAAATACCCGGAACTAGGGAGAGGGAAATTGTAGAGCCCACCTCCTGCAGAAAGTCAGGGCATCAAGTGAGGGAGAAGGTTGCCATCCCACAGTCAAAACCCTGACCTATGTATAATTCTTCCTGTCTGAAAGAACTACAGGGATAGAAATGGAGAGGAACCTGAAGTAAAAAAGGTCCAGCAACAGTCTCAAAGTAGGATCAAACTCAAGGGGTTGTCCCAAGACCTGACACTATTAATGAGGCTATGGAGTGCTAGCATGACTGCACTCAGGGAGACCCAACAATCAGCTGAGTCAGATGCAGATATTTGCACCCATCCAATGGACAGAAGCTGCTGACCCCTGTAGGTGAATTGGGGAGAAGCTGGAAGAAGTTGAGGAGGAGGATGACCCTGTAAGAGGACCAGCAGTCTTAATTGACTTGGACCCCCGTGATCTCTCAAACACTGGACCACCAACCAGGCAGCAGACACTAGTGGATATAAGGCCACCAACATGTATACAGCAGAGGACTGCTGGGTCTGGGTTCAATCAGAGGAGATGCACCTAACCTTTAAGAGACTGGAGGCCCCAGATAGTTTAGAGGTCTGGTGGGGTACGGGATGGGGGATGAAGATATCATCGTGGAAATGGGGGTGAGGAGGAGGTATGGGAGGTGGTACAGTTGGATGGTAGAGCAGGAAGGGGATAAAATCTGGAGTGTAAAATATAAATAAATGACATACAGGCAGGTAAGCATGCATACGCATACACACACACGTGTGTGTGTGTGTGTGTGTGTGTGTGTGTGTATGGTGTATTACAAAACAAAAACAAAAAAACAAAACAAAAAAAACCAACCTGATATAGTTTATTAACATGTATTTCACCAGGGAAGATCTTATTCTAGACTACTATAACAAAGAGTATTTCTAGAAACTTCCTTCTCAGTGTAGAAGATAAAAAGAGTATATATTTTGATGTTGTTGAAGAATAAAAAGATAGAGGTAACAAGTATAGAATTTTAATTGTACTCACTAAATACGCAGCACAATCAAACTCTGGACATTACCCACATCATAGGAGATCTACATAGAAGAGCCATAATTATTACTGTAAAAGGAAAAATACGAGAATGAATGTAAGAATCCATTAATATGTGTTCACAAAATTCAGGATCATTAAGGTCAGCCCTAACTTCAGCAATGTTTCCCACCTTCCTATCCATGGAAACCTTATGGGAATCAAATGCATCTACCTGTTGCTGAAGCCAAGCAGTATTGAAATCAGTAAATCAGTAAATGGCAGGGTATTGTTTCTACCATAGCCAATAATGAAACAGAAGGAACAAAATGTAATATTCCAGAAATGAAAGTGAAAACATTAAAGCTGAAATATTCGGAACAGAACTTTTGTTATTGTTTGGTTTGGTTTTGGTTTTGTTTTTTTTTTTTGGATTTTAACTGTCAAACAAAACAGCCCAAATTACCAGTACTATCTGTACAACCTACAATTTCCTTCTGATAATAATTATTTTTAAAAGCTTTACTTTTCTCAAAAATTTATTTTATGGTTTTTTTGTTGTTGTTAATGTTTCAGGGTCTCTCTGTGTTACCTTGGCTGTCCTAGAACTCACACTGTAGATCAAGTACACCTTGAACTCACAGGGTTCTACCTGCTTTGGCCTCCCAAGTGCCAGGATTAAAGGTGTGTGCCTCCAATGTGGAGCTCAAAATATTTTTAAAATAATTCAAATTATTTCATATCTGGTCAGGTTTATATTTTAAATATAATTTTCAATGTGTAAAAAAAAACATTTGGTATTGATTTTTAAAACATTCACTTAAAACCATAAGCATTGACTCTGAAAGGTCCTTAATGTTGTTTTATTTTATATATATATATATATATATATATATATATATATATATTCAACTTCATGAATATTGATGCCTTAACAATATAAATATTCTATTATACTTTATTGTACAACTGAGTATGAATTTAGATATAGTATATCTGTGAAAGTTTTGACCTGATAGAGATATATTTTCTTGTTCTTACTCATTCATTTACCATCTACATGATTATTGGTTAATTTCATATTGGTTGTATTTTCTGGGTTGTTCTGAAAGAGAAATATACTAATTGATTTAAAACATATAAAAATATGCTTGGTAATAATAAATGCTGAGTAGCTGTGTCAAGTTATCAAGTTGTTATTAACTATAATCTTCTCAAAATGTTAAAACATGATTTCCTTGAATGATTTTGTAGTGGAGGTGCTATTTTAAGAGTTAATCTTTACAACAAACATCAAGTTGGAGCACAGCATCATTATAAAATAGTTAGATTTTACTGCCAATTAATTTTGATGAGCCACTCAGACATGTACTTCAGTGTTTTAAGCTCACTGTTTTAAACTTATGCTTTCAAATTTGTGATAATCATATATGACAGTCTAGTTAATGATTATTATCTTCATTTTAACTAGCTTTATCAGTCATTTATAGTAGAACCTTATTAGTCCACATAAATTTACAGATTTCCCTTGGTTTTACCATGTGTATAATAAATAGAATTATTTTCTACCAATATGTTAACTGCATTCCTATTCTGTTTATAGAAAAGGAATGTTGGAAGTTTATAAAACATTAATCAAAAATACCTCATTTATGTATTGAGTGTTAGTAATAAGTACATAAATAATTGCAAGTTTTTTCTACTTTGTTGCTGTAATTAAGATTTTCCAAAATAAACTTTGAAGATAGTTTAAGGATAGCAGTGTTAGAAGCACAGCACTGAAATTTCCTAATTTAGCAAGAAGAATTAATGATGCTAAAAGAATAATATGAAAACATTAAAATACCTTTCTTGCATTTTATTAGTTCTTTGAGAATTTCATAAAATGGAAGTTAAAAATTTAATACTATGTCAGTTTTAGTTTTGATAATAAGATTGAATTTGAAAAAAATTATTTATTCCTGAATTTGTTGCCTTCTATTGTGCTAGAAGACAAACTCTGAGGAAGAGATTTCCATTCAGAATTTTTTTGTAAGGCAAGCTGTTAGAAAGTTGTAAGATAGTAAAGGAATCAAGAATGGATAAAGTAGTTCCATTTGATTACAAAAGAAGTTTCTGACAATTTTGGTAGGAATGCAAGCTTGATGTGCTACATCAAAAAACAAGCATAAGTGTAACAATGGTGTAAAGATGTTTTTTTCTTCTGAATTGATATTTGATAGGAGACAAATTACTTATAAGAAGAGGCAAGGCTGTGGGACAAACCAAAGATTCTTTGTTTAGCAGAAGATAAAATGAGAAAGAAAATGAGAGAGTAAACCATCAACAAATGGATATAACCAGCAGGTAAAAAAAATCAAGTGTTATTCTCAAGTAAATCTAAGAGTTTATCTATTATTAAAAGTAAATTATTTTTAAAGTTGCAAAATAATATTTATATAACATTGTGATAAGCATAGTGAACCCAGCAGTAAGAACGAAAAATATTCCTACCTACATGAAATCATGTCTGAAATTATATTCTAGAGATGAAAAGAAAACACACACACATACAAGACACCCCAAGTACACATTAAAATATGTGTTCTTCGTTGACTCTGTTGGTCTCTGTGAGGTGTCTTTGACTCCTCTAGCTCCTTCAACCCTTTCCCTAACTCTTTCACAAGTCTTGCCATAGGCTGGCATTTGGTTCAAGAGACTACATTTTAATTTTTACACAAAATCTCCTAATAGAAGGTTCATGTTTTATAGGTTTGTCTACCATAAGGCAGGATTATTGAGATGTGATTGAATCCTGTGCTTTCTAAATTCATCTGTGGGTTAATTCATTGATGAATCTATACCTGGATGAGATATTATGGGCTGAACCCTGTTGAAAGACTAGTTACTAAAGGCCTGCATTTTAAGGGAGCATCTTTTTCTATCCTCATTTGTGTCTTTCTTGCCTCCTTCTTGACAATTTTTCTCATTTTTCCACCATAATATTGTGCCTCTCTATGCATGGACATGGAAGCAAGAGGAAAATGAACAGGAACCTCTGTAACAATTTCTTTCTTGTTTTCTGTGGAATATTGTGACATCAGTGAAAAACATACAATGTCCATGTGCTGACTAACAAGCAGGAGTCACAGAGGCAAGTAGTACAACCAGAATATAAGAGATAGAAGAGGAATCTCAAGTGTAGAAGTTACCATAGAAATCATTGATACCACAGTCAAATGAAAATGCAAAAAACAAAAAGTATATAACTCAAAGCATTCAAGAAATCCCGTATACAGTGAAAAAGTTAAATCTAAGAATAATAAGTATCGAAGAGAAATCAAGGGATGGGGCCACCCACCCATCTCAAAATTTTTAACCCAGAAATGTTTCTGTCAAAAGGAAAGACAGGGTAAAAAAAAAATGGAGCAGAGACTGAAGGAAGGGCTGTCTGGGGACTGCCCCACCTGGGGATTCAATCCATCTGCAGACACCAAACTCTGACACTGTTGCTGTTGACAAGTGGAATAAGAACCTGTTATAGCCATTCCCTGTGAGTTTCTTCCAACAACTGACCAATGCATAGGTGGATGCTCACAGCTAACCATCAGACCAAGCTCAGGGACCATGGTGGGGGAGCTAGGGGAAGGACTGGATGTGCAGAGTGGGGATTGCAACCCCACAGGAAGAAAAATGTAGGGTAGTCAGATCACCCAGAGCTCCCAGGGACTAGACAACCAACCATGGAGTGTATATGGAAGGATCCACAGCTCCAGATACATATGTAATAGAGGATGGCCTTGTCTGACAACACTGGGAGGGGAGGTCTTGGTCCTGTGGAGGTTTGATACCTAAGCTGGGAGTGGGTGAGTGGAAAGGTGGAGGAGAACCTTCATAGAGACAAAGGGGAGGGAATTGAGGGTGGATGTGATAGAAGGGTGGTGGAGGGGTTACCGAGAATGGGCGTCATCATTTGAGATGTAAACAAATGAAATGATTAAAAGTATAATGTGAAAAATAACCAGACTTTTGTAAATAATACATGATACACAATGAACAAAAAATTACATAGCAATAAATTTTATTAATTCAGATGCAAACTATTTAAACATAATTGATCAATTCTGATTGTCAAAGCATACGAGCATTATAAATTATGACTGATAAAATGTATTCTAGGTATATGAGTATCCATGCACATCAATAATGGATGTAATAAATATTTTAAAAGCATAATGCATAATATGCTTTTAGGCTAGAATTCTTCAAAATTAGGAATACATAGGAATTTTTTGATTCTTTCTTTACATTTCACATGTTTTCCCCTTTCTAGGTCTCCCCTTAGGAAATACCCTATGTGAACCCCTCTCCCCTACCTCTATGAGGGGTTTCCTCCACCCACTCACACACTCCCATCTTCCCTCCCTGGCATTCCAACATACAGGGTCATCTAACACCCTTAGGCCCAAGGGCCTCTCCTCCCCCTGATGGCCAAGAAGGCCCTCCTCTGCCACAAATGTGGTCAGCACCATGGGTCCCTCCATGTGTATTCTTTGGTTGGTGGTCCAGTCTCCAGGAGCACTGAGGAGGTGAGGCCAGTTGACATTGTTGCTCTTTCCATGGGGCTGCAAAGTCCCTCAGCTCCTTCAATCCCTTCTCCAACTCCTCCATCTGGGACCTCACTCTCAGTACAACAGTTGCTGTGAAGTGAATCTTGGGTATTCCGAACTTTTGAGCTAATATCCACTTATCATTGAATATATATCATATTTGTTCTTTTGTGACTAAGTTACCTCACTCAGATGATATTTTCAAGTTCTATCCATTTGCCTGTGAATTTCATGAAGTCATTGTTTTTAATAGCTGAGTAGTATTCCATTGTATAAATGTACCACATTTTCTGTATCCATTCTTCTGTTGAGGGACAACTGGGTTGTTTCCAACTTCTGGCTGTTATAAATATGGCTGCTATGAGCATAGTGGAGCATGTGTCTTTATTACATGTTGTACCATGTTCTGGGTATATGCCCAGGAGTAGTATAGCTAGGTCCTCAGGTAGTATTATATCCAAATTTCTGAGGATCCATCACACTGATTTCCAGAGTAGTTGTATCAGCTTGCAATCTCACCGGCAATGGAGGAGTGTTCCTCTTTCTCCACATTCTCGCCAGGATCTGCTGTCACCTGAGTTTCTAATCTTAGCCATTCTGACTAGTGTGAGGTAGAATCTCAGGATTGTTTTGACTTACATTTCCCTGATGTCTAAGGATGTTGAACATTTCTTTAGGTGCTTCTCAGCCCTTCGAGTTTCCTCAGTTGAAAATTCTCTGTTTAGCTCTGTTCCCCATGTTTTGATAGGTTCTCTGGAGTCTAACTTTTTGAGTTTTTTGTATATATGGGATGTTAGCCCTCTATCAGATGTAGGCTGTAGGATTGGTAAAGATCCTTTCCCAATATGTTGGTTGCCATTTTATCCTATTGACTGTGTCCTTTGCCTTACAGAAGCTTTGCAATTTCATGAGGTCCCATTTGTTGATTCTTGATCTTAGAGCATTAGCCATTGGTGTTCTGTTCAGGAACTTTTCCCCTGTGCCCATGTGTCTGAGGCTTTTCCCCATGTTCTCTTGTATTAGATTTGGTGTATCTGGTTTTATGTAGAGGTTCTTGATCCACTTTGACTTGAGCTTTATACAGGGAGATAGGAATAGGTCAGTTTGCATTATTTCACATGTTGACCACCAGTTGCACCAGCACCATTTGTTGAAAATGCTGTCTTTTTTCCACTGGATGATTTTAGCTCCTTTGTCAAAGATCAAGTGACCATAAGTGTGTGAGTTCATTTCTGTGTCTTCAATTCTATTCCATTGATCTACCTGCCTGTCACTGTACCAATACCATGCAGTTTTTATCACTACTACTCTGTAGTACAGCTTGAGATCAGGGATGCTGATTACCCCAGAAGTATTTTTATTGTTGAGAATAGTTTTTGCTGTCCTGAGGTTTTTGTTATTCCAAATGAATTTGAGAATTGCTCTTTCTAAGTCTATGAAGAATTCACTTGGAATTTTGATGCGGATTGCATTTATTCTAGGTATATGAATATCTATGCATATCAGTAATGGAAAATATCATGATAATATTAATGGATGCAATAAATATTTTACAAAACATAATGCACAATATGCTTTTAGGCTAGAATTCCTCAAAATTAGAAATACAGGGGAATTTTTTAAAAGTTGATTGGACTCACTTTCAAAAATACTTGTAGCTACTATACATTAATATAAAAACTGTTTCTCGAGAAGATCAGAAAAGAAAAACGGAAAGACTTCTTTCATCATTCTTAGTTAACATAGTACTGTAAATTCTAGACACTACAGTAATAAGCAGAGTGAAGAACACCTACACATTCATACACATTTATATATATATGTATTTAGATGTATGTGAAATCTACACATCTACACACAGAGAAGCTATGATGTTTAATATATTTTATTCTATGATACCAACTAATATCTCCCAGTTCTAATAGAATCAACCCTTACTTGAATATCATAGTATACATAGAAAGCCTAACTAAATTTTAGAAATTTTTCTTCAATAAGATGACAGGATTAACACTCAAAAGTTAATGATATTTGGGGTGGCCGTGGTTAAGAATATTTACAATCAAGCCTGACAACCTGAGTTCAATCTCTGGGATTCAAACTGTAGAAGAAAAATCCTCCTGTTCCTTAGTTGTTCTCTAACCTTAACATATACATACATACACAAGTAAATAATGTAATTAAAACACTTTAAAAATTAATAAGATTTTTATGTTAATATTTTGTGTGCTTGCATTTTTATTTCATAAAAGCAAAGGTTTAAAGTACAAATGAAATACCAGTAGGAAATATTTTAAAACACATATGTATGATACAGGACCAGTATCTATATTGAAATACATTCAACTCGATATTAAAAAGAATAGTTGTTCAAAAATTGAATGTCATAACTTTTTATACAGTAAGAAATTGTCAAGCCAGTAAAAGGTTTCTTTCACCATAAAATCTGTGTGTGTGGCTTTTTTAGGGGGTGTAGGGGGTTGTTGCTTCTTTTGTTTTGTTTTGTTTTGTTTTTTTAGCAAGCCTTGGTTACCTCTGGAAATGTAGCTCCTAAAAAAACTGTACAACTGAAAACTTAAGCAGAAATACTTGGCTGGAAGCTCAAATAGCAGGTTAATCTTGTGAATCTCCTGAAGATGATTGCTGAAAACATCTTTGTATTACTTCACCAAACAATCTCATCTAAAACAGTTTGCTGCAATTATTATGATGTATACATCATCATTCAAGTATATGGACTAAAGGCTTTGTTTTGTACTGTCCTCCAAAGTCTTCTGAATAAGAAATTGTGTGGTTATTCTTGCTATTACCTTTTGTGGTACATTACTTCTGATCATCTGATTCAGGGTTCCTTGAGAAGCCTGGTTCTTCACAACTACTTAATTATGTGTCTCAAAGGGTTTTCTCGAATTAATCTTTGGATCAAGAAAAGAATTACATGGGAAATAACTTCTTGTCTCTTGAACAGCTGAGTCAAAATTTGCTTCATAATCGTCTTCCAAATTATACATTACAGCAGTATGTGAAATTACTATTGTGGATGTTTTATATCTGAAATCCTCATAACCATTCTGATGAATCAAAAGTGATTTGTGTTACCCCAAATACACTCAACACATACTGTTCACAAACATGTAGAATCATGGTAGGGATTCATGCTTAAGTCACCATACTTTTGTCATGTGATGTCACAAAAGTAACTCACAGCCCATCAGAAATAGAATATCTGTCTAAAGTTATATGTGGGGAGGGATGTAAACAGGATATCTACTTTACCCTTTCCCCTCTTAGAATGTATGAAAGTAGATGGTTCAAATTCCGTGAAGATTTCTTTTTTCTATTAAGTACGTTTTGTCAACATATGTTTCTTGCATTAGGAAACAAATTCAATTTAACTACACTCTAGAAGGTTGAGATGGCTGTTGCTAACATCTCAGCACTGCTCTTTGTCCATCTTCTAGATTTTAAAAATTAAGAACAATTAAGTTAGACTCTGAATGACTGAACCTATAATTCAAAGGCATAGGGTCTTAGGCTATTTTATTATCTCAGTTCCTATCTTCATCTACTTTGATATCTTCAAACTATTCCTCTTGGTTGCTTTGATCTGTTCAGATGAGAAATAGGTACTGTATTTCACTGCCTGTTGTCTAGCAGTAGGGCTGTGCTCAGTTAAAGCAAGAAAGGGTCAGTCCACTTATTTCTTGAGGGAAAGTCTACTCCAAGCACTTTGGGATAATTGAATGAACACTTGTTTACCCATGCTTTGAATGCTCACATGGAGCTTTACTTATCATGGAATAACAGTATAGTGTTAAATTTTATGCTCTACCCAGGTCTATTCTTGTTGAGATTAACAGGAACTGTAATGGGATGTTTTCTGTGAGTTTCAAGATAATTGGGAAAATTATTTAATATTAAAAGTGGTATCCATACTTTTTTGGCTAGACATGGGTAAAGTAATTCAAACTTGATAAAGGACTAATATGCTTCAATGTCTCTTTATATATGGGGTGGCTTGAATACTTGTCATATTCTTAAGAAATCAAAGACATGGCAGAAGATTTGGCAAGACCTGTTCTTCAGCCATTTTGACTATAATATTCCTGAAGTTTATATCAGGCAGCTCCACCCATGACAATGGATCTTGGACTTCTATCTCATTATATGGCACTCTTGGCTGTGTCGGTCATTAGCTTTTAAAAGTGAAATATACAGACTTTCATTTCTACTGTGTGCTTAAAGAAATGCAAAGAAGCCTTGAAGAATATTTTACTAGATGCTTTATACTTTGGGGGATCCTTGATTATAGCCCACATATTATAGGTTTAGGCTTGATCCATTATAATGATTTTGAACAGGCTTACAAAGCCTTCATTGAAATAATATCTTGTTTCCTCTGTAAACCTGTGCACTTAGAGACCAAGATAAAAGCTGGGATTATTGAGTGAAGCAGACAGGTCTCTGATAGTTTGTTTTTTTTTAAATTCTTATTTATTTATTTTTATACTTTATTTACATTTCAAATATTTCCCCCTTTCCAGATCTCCCCTTAGCTTCTTGAAGAGGTTTTATTTCAGTAGCCTATGTGCTTCACTTTTATAGCAATTTATTTTAGCCAATCATTAAGATAAAATATTTTGTCATTATTTTCACTAGCTTTACTATCCAGCTGCATGTTACAAAATTTCACTTAGACCTTCCAATTTAGAGGAGGACACATTTTAAAACTATATCCTTACTATTCTTGGAACTTCCTGTATGTCAGTTGTTTTGTCCCACTTTTTGTTTCTTATTTTGTTAATTAGGATATACTCTCTCTGCCTTTTACTTAGTTTGGATAAGGGTTTGTCTATTTTGTTGATTTTTCTCCAAAAAAATCCATAACTCCTTGTTTCACTGATTTTTCTATTGTTCTATTTGTTTCTATTTTCTTGATTTCAGCCCTTAGTTTGATTATTTTTTGCCATAGATTCCTCTTGGATGTGTTTACTTCTTTTTGTTCTGAAGCTTTTAGATGTTAAGTTGCTAGAATAAAATATTTCCAATTTTGTATGATGAACTTATTATTATGAACTTTCCTCTAGGCAACAGTTTCATTGTGTCAGATAAGTATGGGTATGCAGTCTATTTATTTTCATTGAATTCTAAAAAGTCTTTGATGTCTTTCTTGATTTCTGTCTTGGCTGATTTTTCCTTCAGAACAGAGCAGTTCAGTTTCTATGATTTTGTAGGCTTTCTGTTTTTTAATACTCAGCTTTAATCAATGTTGATCTGATAAGATATAGGGAGTTATTTCAATTTTCTTACATCTGTTGAGACTTGCTTTGTGTTTGGTTATTTGGTCAATTTTGCAAAGAGTTCCATGATATGTAGATAAGGAGGTATATTCTTATGTGTTTGGGTGAAATATTCTGTGAATACTTCTTAGCTTCATTTGGTTTATAACATCTTTTATTTGTAGTGTTTCTGTTTAGTTTTTGGCTGGATGATATGTCTGTTGGGAAGATTGGGGTATTACAATTTGAATTATCAGTGTGTGAGGGTCCATATGTGATTTAAGCTGCAATAATGGTTTTGGTGTTTTGTTTTGTTTTGTTTTGTTTTGTTTTAAATTGGGTAGCCTTGTATTTAGGGCATAGATGTTTAGAATTGAAATGTCATCTTGGTTTGGATTTTTCTTTTCTTAATTATGTTGTCTTAGACAGGGTTTCTATTCTTGCACAAACATTGTGACCAAGAAGCAAGTTGGGGAGGATAGGGTTTATTCAGGTTACAGTTCCATACTGCTGTTCATCACCAGAGGAAATCAGGACTGGAACTCAAGTAGGTAAGGAAGCAGAAGCTGATGCAGAGGCCATGGAGGGATATTTCTTACTGCCTTGCTTGCTCAGCTGGCTTTCTTATAAAGCCCAAGACTACCAGCCCACAGATGGCACCACCCACAATGGGCCCTCCCCCCTTGATCACTCATTGAGAAAATGCCTTACAGCTGGATCTCATGGAGGCATTTTCTCAACTCAAACTGTTTCTCTGTGATAAATTCAGCTTGTGTCAAGTTGACACAAAATCAGCCAGTATATATGTAGTGTCCTTCCTTACCTATTTTGATTAATTTTGGTTTTAAGTCTATTTTGTTACATATTAATATGGCTGCACCAGGTGGCTTCTTTTGTCCATTTATTTGGAATATCTTTTTCTAACCATTTACCCTGAGTTAATGTCTATCCTTGATGTTGAGGTTCATTCCTTGTATGCAGAAGGAGAGATTCACTTTTTAACTCCATTCTGTTAGTCTTTGTATTTTTATTTGGGAATTAAGTCCATTGTTACTTAGAGATATCAATGACCAAAGATTGTTGATTCCTACTACTTTGTTGTTGTTTTGGTTTTGGTGGTGGTGGTGGTGGTGGTGGTGGCAGCGGCGGCAGTATGTGTGTGTGTGTGTGTGTGTTTGTATGTGTTTTCTTTCTTTGTGTATTCTTAGTGTGAGATTATTTTGTTGTTGGCAGTGGTGATGGTGATGGTGGTATGTGTGTGTATGTGTGTGTGTGCATGTTATCATTCTTTTGGTTGATTTACTTTCTGTGTTTTCATGGGTATAACTTCCTTAGGTTTTATTTTTCCTTCTAGCAATTTCTGTAGGGTAGATTTGTACAAAGATATTGTTTAAACCTGACTTTATCATGGAATATTTTATTTTTTACACCTGTAATGATAGAAAGTTTTGCTGGGTATAATAGTCTTGTAAAGCATCTGTGATCTTTTAGAATCTGTGACAATATCATCAATGTGTAATTCTTCTAGCCAAAGCCAACCAACCAACCAACCAAATAAATACATGAATAAATAAATAAATAAATAAATAAAATTAAAACTCTAGATGTAGCTAATTGCCCATATGAAACAGTAAATAACTCTTTAACTAATGCAATAATTCATTATTGCATACAAGAAAATTTTTATAATAAATTGACAAATTGCTTTAATATATGAACCCCAAGGAAGAACCAGTGAGGAAGAACTTGAAAACTTAAATTAAATGACATTGTTTGGATCTTCATTTAGACAAATGAAATATTAAACAGAGTAACATAGAATTGAAGCGATAGCTTAGTAGTTAAAAGTACTTGTTCTTCCAAGGATCTACAATGAATTTACAGAAACTTAAAGGCAGCCTACAACTATCTCTATTTAACTCCAGTTTCAACAAATCTAATCTCCTCTTCTGTCTTCTAAAGGCACCAGGCTCACATCTAATAGATAGACATACATGCAGGGACAACACTTACACATAGAACATTTTAAAATAACATGAAATAAAATAAATCTACTTTGTTGAAAAAGTAATAATGAAACAATAAAACCACAATAATGATACATTTAGGGATTTTAGATGTGATGCTTCAAAATTCATGATTTTTAATTTCTTTTACATATGTATACACACATTCAAACTTAATTATATGGTTTCTGAATTAGATAATCTTTTTTATGTGAGGACAAATTGTTAGGGTTAGAAGTTGATAAATGTATCTAAAATAAAATTGACTCAAAGTTGTAATTTACTGAAGCTGAGATAAAGGTGTAGTTTGCTTTATTGATCTATTCTCTGTATATTTAAATTTTCAATATGAGAATACTCTTGAAAGAAAAACACTTCTAATATGAGGTATTTTTGCTCTTCTATTTGTTTGATACTTGCAATTTTTTACTTATTTATATTTAAATTTCAACCCATCTGGAATGTATTTTGGTGTAAGAACTGTGGTGGGATACAATTTAATTATTTCCAGATGGTAACTCAGTTGTCACATCACTTTTGTAGAAAGCATATTTCAATTCTCTTATTTAAAATTACCACAGTAATACCACAATTTAAACATCTATTTTAAATGATGTATCAAACTTCAGTGTCTAGATATGACAGAATAACTAGTTCTTTAATGAGCTTTTATCAAAGAATATTGTACAGCTGAGGAAGACAGGAGAGAGAACTATTTTTCAGGTGGTAGCTGAGAGTGACATGGAGCAGAGAGTAGAAAAAGAAAAAGAAAAAAAAAAAACCAAAAAAATAAATAAAGATGCTATCAGATTATGCAGGTTCTCTGCTTTAAGGCATTTTTTAGATGCCAGAATAGGAGTAAGAAAGCCCAAAGAGTTCTGTGATCTTATTATACAGTTCCAGTGCACAGAAGCTAGATCTTGGCTTTGCTAGTTTATTTCTGAAACAGAATGTCAGTAATAAGAAAACTGTGCATAGGAAGTGCTACATATTATTTCAAGAGCACACTTTTTCTTTTTCCTTTACATTAACAAAATACTAATTTGTCCTGGTACATTCATATACCGAGCACTCTCAGAAATGACAATTCCAGCAGAGACTCTGGAGAGTACTCACCCAAGAATGGGGGTCCTATGTAACTACCTCAAAGGTTTGGTGATGGAAAGTCAGAGTAGAAAGAATGTAAGATCTTAAAGAATCAGAGGAGGGAGAAAGCATGATCAAAATATATTGTCTTTAATATATTTTCAGAAAATGAAAATATACAAACTATTAATAACAATAAAGTGTACAATCTAAAACTACATTAAGATCCAGAGATTGGGAAAGAGTTCAAGAAACAATCTCTTCTGTGTATGACACTGTCATTGTTGTCAGGAGCTCCCTGCAAGTGAAATTACTAAAAAGGATTGGATATGTGACCATTTATCATGAATATGGGAGGGTCTCAGTTTTCTTTAGCTGAGTAACCACTGATAAATTGTCCATATTCCAGTAAATACCTCCTCACCTTCAAGCAAACAACCATAATTAAACTAAAAAACATATCAAAGTAGGAGGGGGCTTCTTTGGGAGAAGAGCTTCAGCTAGAGAAACGGAGGGTGAGAGAAATAATACTGGCTAAAACATGCCCAAAACTCAGTATAAACATGGAAGATATTGTTAAATAATTATTTAAAACAGAATGCCAACTGGGTAATGAAGAAATACTTGGGAAGATATAGCCTTTGGAAAAGGCTAGAATCAATTAATTTCTGATTTTAACAGTATGTGTTCAATACTCCAGGTATTTTACACAGACCTCAAAAGGCAAGAAGTTATGAATAGACTAATCCTAACTTATTGTCTATTGAAAACTTAACATTAACCCTCCCTCCCCCTCTTTTCAAAGAAACATGAAATTCAGTGGGTAGGGAAAGGTAAAGGCTATGGGGAAATTTGGGGGAGGAGAAGGATTATGATCAAATTTTATTATATAACTTAAAAAGGACAAATAGAAAGACATAACCTCTAAAACCAAAACTCCAAGCAATAGACTAGATGTAATGAAAACCTCAACTTATCTAGAAAAGCTTCAAGTTTTACATAATAGGTTATGGACCATAAAATAGCCTTTCATTCACAAAGAAATTAAAGAAAAATTAGAGGAAAAACAACCAAGGAATAGCTTCTCAACAACTCAACAATTCTTCCTTAATCCTTGTAACTAAAGTACTTTGTTTACATCCAGTACTCTCCCACTTACATGTATTAATGTGCATGTTCATTCAGAAGGTAAAGCTTTAAAAAGAGCTTATCTTTTGTGCCAAGTGCCTTCATTCTCACAAGTGACAGAACAGGTTTCTTGGCAGTTATTTAAATACATGTGAGAGGCAGTTATTTTAAGAATTCTAGGGAAAAATTATCAGCTTTTTTCTCCTTTTACTATAATTAAGATAAATGACATCAACTTCAAAGCTTCTAGGAAGACCAAGTCTATAAGAACCTGTCTTTTTTTTTTCTCTCCACAGGTTTCCAACCATATCTGTTCAATATCATTTCTGCAACCCGCCCCCACCCTCTTTTTTCTGTAATAATGGCAAAATGATGCAAAGAAGACCAAGGTTATATGTCTAATTCCTTATTTTGAGTTGGTTTTAATGGGGAAGCTTGTTGTTCTATAAATAGTGCATATTCCCAATTGAACCCAAGTATTTTGTTCAGATTCCACGTGATGTGTAAAAATCCTTCATTTCTCATTTAAGACATATTTGAGGACATTTTGCTCATGTTTTTCCACTGTAAAAAGTGTTTTCCTTGTATTTCTCTTAATGTATTAAGATTGTACCTTGGTCTAATTTATATCTCTCACCTGCAAAGGAACACTAACTGCTGAAACTTGTCTCAGTACCAACACTTTGTGGGAGTAATCAAAGTAGGTAATATTACTTTTATTTTGTAGTTTACATAATTACAGTTCAATATTTACATACTTTTTCTTCTAAAAATCCTCTCAGAAACCTTGTCACTGAGCTATTGTTATACCTTTCCCCTCATAGGCTAGCAAACAGTGCCCATGGAATGCTAAATTACTTCCCCCAATGTTGTTGGTAGCAACTGCTAGATCCTGGTCCTGAGCCAAAGTCAGCTGAGATCATTTGCTGCTCTTTCCTTCTGCATTCTGCACTGTTTATTTCCTGTCTCTCTAAAAGCACCAAATTCATTTCTATTTTGAGAGCTTGCTTTATATTCCAGGAAAATGTCAATCAAAAATATTAATTTATCTAGCCAATGTTCAACACTCAAATATGTTTTACAGTTTTCTGAAGCTTAAATTCAAATTTAAAAATGTCCCTTGATCTAAATTCTTAACTTATATGTAGATGCAAAAGGCAAGAAAAAAGTACAAGTAGAAATTTACATACTTCAATACCAAGAAAGTCACTACTTAGAGCTTCAATGCAATGACTTGTAGCATCTCATTAATCAACCGTAACACCTTATCTTAAATGGCCAAATTTAAGAGAAGCGATCTTATAAAATTTACCAATTAACAAGATAGAAGTTCCCTTATCTATCGAGATGCTAATTGAATATAGTGAATATATTGAATATTGCAAGTGAGACAGTATAAAAGAACTTCCCATAAATGCTCTCTATGAGTGGCAGGGGTTGATTTTCTCTGAGAATTTATCAATTTCATCTCTATCTCATTTACAACATATTTTATTTTAAATATGTTTCTTATACAACTCTTATTGTATGATAAATTATTTTGCTTCTTCTTCTTTAACCTGTCACCATTTTTGTGGCATGTTGTTTTCAGTGACCTAAATGGAAAACTGTTTTTGTTTTTGCTTTTGTTTTTTTGTTTGTTTGTTTGTTTGTTTGTTTCCCTTTTTCCCTTTGTGTTCCACATTGCATTTTCTTCCTTCTAGGACTTGATACTTTATAAGTGATCAGCCTGTGGGCAACTGAAGGTTTCTGAATAGGACTGATATCCAGCAAATTCTCCAAGCGTTTGATGGTGATTCCAGAATGTTATTTCTCCTCAGAGCTCAAATTGAAAATTTTTCAGCTCCTTGCTGAAGCCTTACTTCCTTTTTCCAGTGAAGAATTCTAGTCAAGCATACACTTAGAATCTAAAGGCTAGGAAAAAAGGAGGACAGTATGCACCATCCTCTAAATATAAGGATTTAGGCTCTTTTCCTTGTCATATCCTGCTCATTGTTAGCATGTACTCCATTCAGTCAGTAGTAACATCTCCTCCATGACAAAACTATATAGGCTCTGAGTACCCCTTCTTTCTTCCACTTCACGTCTCTTCTTTCTCCCCTCTTGATCGTTTTCTCAACCTATCATTTACTGCCACTCTTGAGAGTTAAAGAGTAGAGTAGGTTGACAAAGGTGTTTCATTTTCCATTTCTCCTGTTTGTCTTTAGTTCTTAGTCTAAGAAACCTGTAAATAATCAGATTTTTACTTGATTCAGAGAAGTGAGTATATCCCCTTCAATCATTCTATGACCAGTTTTGGATTGTAAACTTTTCCCTTTAAGGTCATTCTGGCCTCACAATCAAGTTGTCTTTGGCTTGGAATAAAGCAAGGTCTCACAAGAGTCATTAAACTATATTTTGGAGTGGCCAGCTTATAATAAAATATTATATTAATATGTTGTCACCACTGACAGAAGGGTTTTCCCATTGTCCTTGTGGATAACCTTCTGTTTGAACATTATATTTCCACTAAAATCTACACTGTGGATCTTGTGATCTCCATTTTCTCTGTTGCATTCATTTGTTGTAATCTAAAATATTACTCTAAATTTGTTCTTTGTCACCTCAACAAAATTATCTAACTTCAACAATATATATGGTCTTTGCGTTCAATCCCAGATCAGCAACACTGGCCACCAAATGACACACAGGTGGTAAATTTACATTGCAATTAGAATTGCTTGTTATAATGTAAAGCACCAAGATTCCATATAAAAACTCACATTTATAAGTTTTTCATAAGACACACAGTTGTAAAACGAATGCCCTATGTGTCTTACTAGCATGTCTTACATTAACCTGTGTTTCTTAAGTCCAGAATCACACTGCATTCTTGGTGATGATTTTTATTTTCAGGGCCATACTAAGCACCTGACATCACTTCCATTCAATTTGGCATCTGCTCCAAAATTTCACTTTTCCAAAGTCTGATTATTTTCTTTCAACCTTCTTGAAGACCTGGCTCAAATGGGCTCTTTTCCAGATATGGTCTTTCTGTCAGTCATTTGCTCAAAGAAATTTCATACTATAAACTTGGAAATAATTCAAAGACATTTCTTCTTCTCACAGAGAATAACTTTCTCTTTTAGTAAGTATAAGGGACTTCAGCATTATCTAGGTATGTGGTCCATCCCTGGAAAAATACAGTCCAAACTAGAGTTCTGTATCTGGAAAATATCTAAATTTCTTTAATTAATTCAAAGACTCATTGTAATATTTGACCTAATCTGGTAAGACATGTATATCATGCATGAGGAAGAGTTTTATTTGTGGTCTTTAGCATATGTCTGGCATGATAAGATTTATAGTCATAACCTAGGTATAACAAGGCCAGACTCTGTTGTGTCCAATGCAGGGCATCAGTGATTACAGTAAGGCACTGATGTGAGAAATGATGGAAGAAAGGGACATTTGAGACTATATTATCACCTCTTAAAATGATAAAAAGAAGGATGTATTTTTTCAAACTCATTAACTATCACAGGATGTGGGAAATAACACTGGGAGTTTCTGAGAACCCAACTCTTTTGGAATCTAGGTTAACTAAAACCTTGTGCAGGTATATTATTCTACATACATTCAGGAAATTCAGAGTATTCTGTTTATATATTTTATAAACTATATATAGATATTAGACAAAACAACAAAAAATGAGAGCAAGAATTCCATATTGCTTTTCCCCAACTTGTTTGTGTGTGACTTTCAGGGCATTTTAAAACTAAGAAGAGATCTTAAGACACCCCATGTAATCTAAGAGAATAAAAGTGATAAACAATAGACATAGAATACTGCTATAGCAATGATCTGTTTCTAGAATATGACTCGAAATATTAGCGCTATATCTAGCAGTTATGTGGATCAATCTAGGAGAATTAACTTAGTCTTAGTCCGGCTGTTTATTTTTCTTGATTGTTTCCATCAGCCAAAATGTTTCAATTTTGTTTGAATGTAGCAAAATCCAATAGCAATAAAGCCTCTGCTGGGGCAATAGCACAACTTTAAATCAAGAACTAGGGACACCAACCTCTGTCAAAGGGCTTAATTCTCAGGTCAAACCTGACTAAGGATAAATGATTCTGACAGTGTTGCTGGACTATGAAAAACTCAAGAAGGAAAGAAATCTTTCTGCCTTCTAACTATTGACAGAGCTTTGAGGAAGTACAGGTTCTTATGTACATTATTTTTTATGGACGAGGTTGGAATAACTCAAGAAGTGGTAGGAACAAAAAGTACATTTCATACAGGGCAACTCTTTCCAAGCTGACCACATTCTCTGATTTAATCATTTTCATCTCCAGTCATCCTGATAGAAAAGATGAGGATTCATATTCATGTTCATTCCTTTCTAGTCATATCTGGTTTTGTTATTTCTTCCCTGGGTAGGGAATAGTGTCTAAATCTCAGACTTCTTTCAGGCATTTTCAAGTACCAGACACTTTTATAGAAATCTTAATGACTATGCTGTTCTGTAATCCCCAAGAGCTATAGGGATCCTTAAAGTGTCATGGTATAATCTCTATGTAAGTCCTTACTACCTCACTAAACAACAACAACAACAACAACAACAACAACAAAAACGTGATGATTAGAATATCCCTATGCCTAGATGCTCAGTAACAGCTTTTCCTATTGTAGGTACACATAAGAACTCTGACAAGTTTCTTCAAAGGCCTCAATGTACTTTAAAGCCTGAGGCATAAAACAGATTGCATTCTTTTACTGGTAACTGATGAGCTACTGAACCACTGTACATTCAGTGCTCTCCACACATCTCACACTTAGGTTTGAGGTTAAACACTCAGATGGATCCTATAGGATGATTCCAAGTATGATGGCCATTATTGTGTTTGTGGCCCCAATATGCTGAACTATTCCAAATTCTTACACATTCTTGGGACAGATACCCTCAAAAGTTTTCTGATACATGGTGTTAAATATAACAATGTCTTTATTGTATTCTCACCCATCCAGACTCAGTTCTTACTTACCTTAGAATGGCGAGAAACCTTCAACAAACTCATTCACTCAGAAATGTAACTGGACTGGCTAATCTTAGGTATTTTGGAATTGTCCCACATTTTCAGACAGGTCCTAGCCAAAGATGTGTCCTCCATTAAATCCCTTTCCCACTCATAAGTATTCTCCTCTAATACACGGATTTATTGAGCAGTAACCCAACCAAATCTCAGTACATTATACTAATACTTCAATATTGTCTTCATGAAATATAAACTTTCTTGTTAAAGGCCTAAATCTCTCTGAAGGTACACTTTCTGGAACTTATCAAAATCCCAAGCACAAGAAACATTTTCAGCCACAGTAAAAATCTCATTTTAACTATAAATATGGCAATCAGTAGTTTGTGGAGATTGCATTCCCAGGGTCAGTTTGTTAGGTAAATCCTTCTTTGCAGAAGACACCAGACAAAGATTAGACTTCTAAAATAAGCCTTTTAAAAGGAGACCTCCCTAGCCAAGAACTTATTCCTGTCCCAGAATTAAATTGAGTATCATTGTTCTGTCAACATCCAGCTTCTTATTTTTCTAAGTCATTAGAAGTGCTGGTTCAGGACTGTCCTATGTTGCCTTCGAATAGTGGCACCTTTGCAATCTTGGTTGGAGATATCTCTAAATTACCCTTAGGAGAGAAGATGGTAATTTACAAATCTTAACAAGCCATTGAAATACTAAATTCAAAAAACTTTCCACTGTATTTCATCTACATAAAAGAATCAATTAGTATAAAACCTTTCTTTTGAAACCTCAACACTTGCTATTTAATATTGAAAGGGTTTAACTCTTTTTTGTTCCACAATGGAGTACTACTCAGCTATTAAAATTAATGACTTCATGAAATTCTCAGGCTAATGGATGGAACTTGAAAATATCATCCTGAGTGAGGTAACTCAATCACAAAAGAACACACATGGTATGCACTCACTGATAAGTGGATATTAGCCCAAAAGCTTGGAATACCCAAGATACAATTCAAAGACCATATTAAGCTCAAGAAGAAGGAAGACCAAAGTGTGGGTGTTTTGGTCCTTCTTAGAAAAGGGAACAAAATCCTCTCAGGAGCAAATACAGAGGGAAAGCATAGAGCAGAAACTGAAGGAAAGGCCCCAACTGGGGATCCATCTTGTATACAGTCACCAAACCCAGACACTATTTTGATGCCAAGAACTGCTTGCTGAAAGGAGCCTGATATATCTGTCTCCTGAGAGGCTCTGTCAGAGCCTGAGAAATACAAAGGCAGACCAACCATTGGACTGAACACAGGGTCCCCAATGGAGGAGTTAGAGAAAGGACTGAGGGAGCTGAAGGGTTTTGCAACCCCATAAGAAAAACAACATCAACCAACCAGACCCCCCAGAGTTACCTTCTAGGGATTAAACCACTAAGGAAAGAGTACACATGGAGGGACCCATGGCTCCAGCTGCATATGTAGCAGAGGATGGCCTTGTCAGGCCTCAATGGGAAGAGAGGCCCTTGGTCCTGTGAAGGCTTGATGCCCCATTGTAGAAGAATTCAAGGGTGGGGAGTCAGTCGTGGGTGCTTGTAGGGGGACACCCTCACAGAGGCAGGGGAAGAGGATCAATTAGGGGGTTTAGGGGGGAGACTGGGAAAAGTGATAACATTTGAAATGTAAATAAAGAAAATATCCAAAAAATTAAAATAATTTCAGGCTTATGATGAAAAAACACTTATATAGAGTAGCTATTGATAATTTGCATATATATATATATATATATATATATATATATATTTGGAAGCTTGTTATAATATTTGTTGACAAGGACAGCACAAGTGTAGAGTAGAAGAAACAAAAATCTGACTGTGTTTCCTTTCACCTCCAAGTTCTATGGTGAAGGTAAAATACAGAAGCTAGTGTCCTTCACCAAGGAACTAACTCTCATCTGTCTCTGGAGTCAAAGAACCTTGAGGATCTAGGAGGCTGTGGAACAGCTGTAGTCCTGTTTTTATTCAATGCCAAAACGATTAGTCAGGACATAAGACACAGCATGTGTAAACTCCAACAGCACCTGTATCCAAGTAGAAAGGTAATTTGGCTGCTTATGCATATCTGCCTTCCAAATCTCACATAAAATGACTCTTTTGACCCTAGTTAATTATGTGTGAAATAAGTTTGAGGGAAATTATTCAATCTTACCTAGGCTGAAATAATGAAAACACACTAAAACTGTTGGCCATGACACAAAAACCACAAAGAATCAGGACCCCAGTGCTTGAAAAACAGTGGTCAGTTGAAACACTTCCTAACCATGAACTGTTGTTTAAGATGTCATGATTACTATGTTGCCTATTTGCATGTGTTTTTCTGTTCTTACTATGGAAGGCTTTATCATGCACCAGTCACAATGCTGAGAAGAACCAGTATTTGTTTTCATGTAAGAGAATGGAAGTTAAGTTCCTATGGAGAGTAGTATTTTGTGGTTGCTGCAGTTTATGGCTGTTTCTCTGGTTAATGGGGAATGATAGAAGATAATAAGACAAATCAGAGGAAAATGTGCAATATTGACCCTTCTTTAAAAGCTTTGAAATATTAGGAGTAATTGATATAGGGATCCATTCAATATAAATCATCTAGTTCCTCTTCTGGCAGGAGATTGGCACAGAGGTCAGGGAAATAAAATGTTTGCTGTCTCTTTCAAATAAACTTGTTTCATAGTACATATCACTTATAGCATTTTGGTTTTCACTTTAAAAATGTACTATACAAGCTCATTTGTGGAACTGTGAGAAATAGGAAAACGTTTTTCATGTACAGGTTCCTTTGAGAAAATGCACATCCATGCAGGAATAAAATTTATTGTTGTCATATTAAAAAGCAAATTGAAGCTGAGACTGCATCACCAACCAAAGAATACACACGGAGGAACCCATGGTGCTGGCCACATATGCGGCAGAAGATGGTCTTGTTAGCCATCAGGGAGAGCAGAGGCCTTGTTCCTAAGAGTGTTAGATGCCCCAGTGTAGGAGAATGCCAAGGAGGAAAGAAGAGAGTGGGTGGGTGGGGGAATACCCCCATAGTGGCAGGGGGGAGAGAATGGGGAGGCTCCAAAGGGGAATATCTGGAAATGGGGAAACATTTGAAATGTAAATAAAGTATGAAAAAAACAAACTGAATTAAAAGAAAAAGAAAGCCAAGAAAGCCTTTTTTTTTTGTCTTTTTCTAAATGTACCACAGCTCAAGACCATCTCCTTTTCTATGTAAATTCAAATCTAATTTCTGCCCACCCTTCAGACTTTCAGTAATCTAATTACTCAAATACAACCAATAACACATGCTAGGAGATGAGTTCAGAAAATAGCAATGAAAATACATGTAACAAATTATATTTGGTGGAGGGTAAGCCAAGAGGAACTGTTTGAGTAATTTAAATATGTCATTAGAAAGCATATTCAAATTTGTATCTTATTTTCTATTATCTAACTGTATAATTACAACATGTTCGATAAGATCATTCTCATGTTAAAATTCAAATTTAACCTTCCACTGAATTATATAAATATCTGAATATAATTTGAATATTGACAGTATTATAACAGAAGTAGGAGAAATCTTTAAACCCTCTATGCCACAAAATGATGACTTTTCTTCCAATGGAGAACCATCAACAGACTTAGCATCTGTAAAGCCTAAGATATCCATAGGATGCAACAAAACATAGAACTTATATTTTGTGGGTAGCCAATAGCTGTCTAATTTGACTAAATGCCTGTTCAATAGCTTATAACTAAATTATCTCACTTACTCTAGTCTAAGTTTGCCATAAGACTAGGTACCTCTCCTCAGTTCCATGTGACCATGTTCAGAGTTTGTATTGAATCGCTTTTCATGCCTGTCCCCATCCTAGAGTTCTTATCTCCCTCCTAGAACTCCCATCTCCATTTCCTACCTCAACTTATAAGCCATCCTCTTTTTGTTGGCAGGTGACACTTTTATACAATACACAATAGAGTCTCTCTAGAAATGGTTAGTAATAGAAATGTGAGATTGAATACCATGAACAGTGAGCCATTACAACAGGAATACCCAAATAGATACAGAATTTTAGTCAGTGTTTATTGTGCTGAGAAAAGCTTCTGAAAGACTTACAAACTATTACCAACTTGTAAGTTGTGACTAATATTTCTCAACAGCTCTTCTTGGTGAACGGCTTCATGATTCATTTAAGAAATCCAAGGTTTTTTATGACTACGGTACCATCTCATGTTTAACATCCACTTAATTGTTATCAGAACATTTACAGTGAAGTCAAAAAGAAAACTAATAGGACTGAACAATTACTACTTGCCAAATACAATAATATGATATACCTAGCCAGATAGCTAACTAAATGATATCACAGATTTTGTCAACAATTACAAGATAACTGAGCATTACTATTAATAGTGTTTACCTTTAGGTACTCAGGAAAATTTGAAAATTTGACAATGTTCACTCATTTATAGAGAACACGTGTAGGCATTACATCAAGCCTTTCATTGTCTTTTTGATAGCTTTCATGTATTTTCTAAATTTCTAGTAATTCTCTTAATATGTGCACCAGAAAATATGTTGTGCTTGGTCCAAAAATTGATAGAGTTTTTCTACAATATTTTTAGGTTGCATCATACATATATATCATGTACATATATTCTTGACTTTAATAAGCATACAATACACATGTATGTATGCATATATGTACATATGTGTGTGTGTGTGTATGTGTGTGTGTGTGTGTGTGAGAGAGAGAGAGAGAGAGAGAGAGAGAGAGAGAGAGAGAGAGAGAATTCCTGGAATAAGGCTATGGTTTACTTAGCATATTGCATGTCATGTAATATAATGATATGTTTAGATTCCCCAGCACAAATATGAACATGAGAGAATACATGATATAATTGTAGAAATAAGGCTTTATTGACAAGTGAACATTAAGTTTATTATCCTGCCAGCCTAGCCAAATTGAGACTATTACATACTTAGAGAGTCACTCCTTCACACATACATACATACAAATTAGAAAACATGAGAAAAAGACATCTGACATATATTTTGGCCTAAGAACACAGCAAACACAGAGACATACATACACACAGATACACACATATACACAGAGAAGCATAAATATCCATGCACACCTACATATACACTTCCACTAAAATGTATATAAAACATGCACATATTTTCGTAGACAAATGTTTTCTTATTAGGATGTAAATTGTTTTTTTCAATATATTGCCGTATATATTTTTAATTCAGACAAATCATATGAAGCATATGAAGAAAGGACCCCAAAGAATAGGAAAGAAAGAGATTATAGCAAAAATGAGATAGTGTAAGAAAAGGGTCAAAGAAACAAAGCACACTGAATTAATTATGAGATACCTAAGAGAGTTAGAGATACCTAAGTAACTCATGTAAAATGACTTTAGAATACAAACAAATTTTATTAAACTATTTGATTTTTGACTTTAACAGCCAGGAAAAACGGCTAACAAATGTATTTCACCGATGGAAGGTCTGATTAGCTCAAAATACACTATGATAACTGGAGGTTTTGTTTTGTTTAATGCCTATATTAATGAGGAAGTGATTGTTTTATCTCTGAATGACAGCTTTCAACTGACATTAATCCACCTTTAATGAATAGGGAGGCTATAATTCATTCTTTGATCATTATTGGCAAACATCTTAGTTTTTCCCAGGAGTTATTAGCATGCTGCAGTGATATTCTCACAAGAAGTTCAAAATTTCTCTCTTTTGTTAGTTATTTTCTCGTGGAAAAATCACTCTGCAATTTGCCAGGTATAATTTAAGTGTTATGTTAAGAGTCTATAACTAACTAACCAAATTTGACTGCAATGTTAATCTTAGGCAATAATTTCTTCTGTTGCCAGGGGGATTTCACACTTCACATTGTTGTTAGAGACTTCTTTTGTTCAGATCTTTAAAAGTCAGCAGTGTTCCAGTCATTGTAAAGGTTTTTCAGGAGGAGAGAAAAATACCTAATAAGGCTCTTTTTCACAGTATTGCAATGAGAGTGAGTCAAGTTGAAATAGCTCTGTAGTACATCAATATTTACATCTATATTCAGCACCTTTCAGTAGCTGAAGATCAATGACATTGTAAAATGCACTTTGTCTTAGGCATACTCTAAAACATTTCAGAGAAAAGTATTCACAAAAATATGTCATAATTGGGTCTACCTCTTATGACTTAAAGAGAGGCAAACATTATGACAGTTTATGTAATCCTATTTCTTTTTAAATTTTCTTTAAAAGAAAAGTGTATTTTAGAAGAAAATATATGTCCTTCAAAAATAAACTACACATTCATAGTGGCCAAAGTGAAATCTACTTTGCTAATCTCATTAATTTAGCATTTTAATTAATTATGCAAGAATCATACATTTGGACCCAAATGCCAACTTCAATTTTGTAATTATATAAAACAATGTGAACTAAAACTTCTTACAGTTTGAATTTCTAACATGCATGTTGCCCTCCCAGACTTATAGGGGGATACAATAAGAAGAAACATGAACTGTCAGTATCCAACCCTCCCACCATACTCTTCCTTTCCAGAATAATTAGTGCACATTTTTCCATAATGAGTTCAAGGAGTTTCCAGGCCTTTCTCATCTAGTCTTAAGAATGAAAGAGGACATACATGTTAAGTGGATATTAGCCAAAAAGTTCAGAATACCCATGATACAACTCACAGACTGTTTGAAGCTTAACAAGAACAAAGGCCAAAATGTGGATGCTTCAGTCCTACTTAGGAGGAGGAATAAAATAATCATTGGAGGTGAGGGAAGAAGGAGCCTTGGAGGGAGAAGGGAGGAAACAAATGGATGGATCTTGAAAATATCATCCTGAGCGAGGTAACGCAGTCACAAAAGAATGATTATGGTATGTACTCACTGTTAAGTGGTTATTAGCCAAAAGTTTGAAATACCCAAGAGTCACTTCACAGCAACAGTAGGGCTGAGTGTAAAGTCCCAGATGGAGGACTTGGAGAAAGGACTGAAGGAGCTGAGGGAGTGTGCAGCCCCAGGAAGGTAGCAACAGTGGCAACTGTTCTGACTCCCCCGATACTCCTGGAGACTGATCCACCAACCAAAGAATACACATGGAGGGACCCATGGTGCTGGCCACAAATGCAGCAGAGGAGGGTCTTGTTATCCATCAGGGGGAGGAGAGGCCCTTGGGCCTGAGGATGTTAGATCCCCCAGTATAGGAGAATGACAAGGAGGGAAGATGAGAGTGGATGGGTGTGTGGGTTGGAGAATATCCCCATAGTGGCAGGGGGAAGGCAGAGGTAATGGGGAGGTTCCAAAGGGGAGATCTGGAAAGGGGTAAACATTTGAAATGTAAATAAAATATGAAAAATAAGTAAATTAATTAAAAATAAAAGAAAAGAAAAGAAAAGAAAAAAAAAGTGGGACAGGATCAGGCATGGGAAAAGACAGGAGAGAAGTACAAAGGGTCAGGAGAATGAATAGAAATATGTAGCAGTGGGAGGTGGGGAACAGGGGAGGACCACTAGAAAGTCTCAGATACCAGGGATGTGAGAAGTTCCCAGGACCCAATGGGTACACTTTTAGTCAAAATTTTCAACAAAGTGGAGCTAGAACCTGTAGAGACCATATCTAATAAATAGGCATGATCCCAAGTTGAGGGAAGGGGCCACTCACCCATCTTAAAAATTTTAACCCAGAATTGTTCCTGTCTAATGGATAAAAAAAATAAAGCAAAGACTAAAGAAAAGGCCATACAGAGACTTTGGCACCTTGGAACCCATCCTATCCACAGACACCAAACCCTGACAGTTCTGTTGATGCCAAGAACTGCTTCCAGACAGGAGTCCAGTAAGGCTGACCTCTGAGATGCTCTCTCAACTTCTGACTAAGACAGATACAGACACTCACAGCCAACCATTGGACTGAGCCCTGGGACCCAAGTGGAAGAGATAGGGAATGCCTGAAAAAGCTGAGAAAGATTGCAACTGCATAGAAAGAACGATATTAACTAACTGGACACCCCAGAGCTCCCAGGAAATTAATCACCAACCAAAGTGCATAAGTGAGTGGGTCCATGGCTCCTACTACATACCTTGTAGAGGATTGCCCTATCTGGTGTCAATGGAAGGGGAGGCAGTTGGTCCTGTGGAGGCTTGTTTTGCTAGTGAAGGGGGATGCTAGAGGGGTAATGTGTGAGTGGGTGGGTGGGTGTAGAAGTACACTTTTATAGACAAAGGTGAGGGAGGATGGAAAGGAGATTTTCAGAGGGGAGGTGGGGAAGGGGGATATTTGAAATATAAATAAATAAAATAATAAAAGTAAAAAGAATGGAAGGAAGCCTTGGATTACACTTTCTTGTCTTGTAGTCCTATCTTTAACAGGTCTCAAGTTTTTCAAGTATACTTTTCTATCATCCTCTGCCTAAAATATCAAGCAGGACCAGAACAAATAGGTTCCAAGAGGCTCAGATCAGCCTAGAATGTCTGAAGTGTTACAGCTGTTAGAAGAGAATAAAAGTGGATTCTGTGGCCTGTGCAAGGCAGGTAGCTGTGGTTCTGGGTCTCTTCTCTGTTACAGTTTAGCAGTGACTGCACCCACAGTGGTGCAGAAGGCTGCTGTGTGAATTTGACCAGCCAGGGGATTCCATGTTCCTGCAAGGAAATCTTAGGGAGACAGAATTCTTCCCCAAGTGTTACATCTAAGTAAAAATAGCCACTCTTGGTGGATCCTTGCTGAAATAACTCGTATACTTTATTTATTACATGTGGGTTGGGACTTTTCCAACATTGATTAATTTGGTGGTATTTAGGTTTCAGTGTTTCCTGTTGGCTCCTTTTGAGATGTTAGTGATCCTCTATTTTCATGTGGAAGGACTCCAAGTGTTTTCATTACATGACTGATTGCTATGGTCCTCTCAGTGGGGTGTCATGGGTGTTCTAGACAGATACAGAAATTTATAGGGAACAGTTCAACTCTTGCTAATCTCAAGTCTCTGAGACGTCTGGGGTCTTAGCTCAGTCAACCTTACCAGTTCTTATGCCTGTCTGGTAACAAGGTCCCACATGCCCGATACTTACTTCTCTGTAGTTATTTTCTCTGCTATTCCTCTAGTTTTGAGAAGTGATAGTCTATGGTCCAGTAACAATAATATTGAATTTGATGCAACTGCAGGATCAATTTAAATTAGCAAACAAAGGTATCTTGACATTTTTATTTCTGATATATATTTTCATGATGTTTTTTTTTTTACTTTACTCATGAGAGAAATGGCAGGTATTTCATAATGGTTAAGGACATGGACTCTGGAGATTGAGTTTATTAAGCTCTCTACTACTTCAGTGATTTTTCTATACCACAGTGGACTAATTTAACAATTGTAAGTGATGACTTGCCCATAAAAAACTTGATATTGGGAAGTAAATGGTGTGAATTCACTAAGGAGAACAAGTGGGAGATAAAAATTTGATGGATATGATCAAATACATTATATAAATATATGGAAATTTGACATAATAAAATTATTATTTTTATGTAGTGGATACCTCAATAAGTACAATAGCATATGTGTAAATGAAATCAAATGAGGGCTAAAAAGGAACTTAAACATTTGTAGAACAGCTCAACTTTCCAATTTCTGTTTGATGGAAAATATAATGCAAACATACACGTTCAGTAAACTTAAATAAAAGGAACTCATGGTGATCCACATTTAGGTAAAGTGTAGTCAAATTGTTGAAAATAAAAGACAAGGAGAAACAGAAACTTGAAAGTACGAAAAATAATCTTGTCATAAGTAGAATCCTAAATTATACAAAGAATTGAGTTCAAGTACCAACACTGAATTGGCATATTCAAAATGGTGGCAGAAAAGAGGAAAGAACACCATAATTCTTTATAAAAGGTAATAAAGAAATTGAAGTGTACTGTGGTGGTTTGGTTAAGATTGCCTCCCAAAGGGCCATATACTTGTATTCTTGGCTCCCAGTTAGTGATCTTATGGGAAGGATGAGGAGGTTTGCCCGTGTTGGAGGAGTTTTGTCCTGGGAGAAGTTTCATAAGCTTTCACTATGTTCTCTCTCTCTCTCTCTCTCTCTCTCTCTCTCTCTCTCTCTCTCTCTCGCCTGATATCTAGGATGTAGTTGCAGCTACTTCTCCAGTACCATAGCAGCTTGTGTATTTCTGTGTTTCCTTGCCCTGATGATAACCGACAAACCCCAAACCCTCTGAAACTGCAAGCAACCTTAATAATGAGTACTTGCATGTAGCATGTAATATTAAAACAACAATAGCTACAACATGCTAACACTGGCTAGGCACTGGCTGGCGGTCTCAGTCTGTTCCCAGCCTGGCACAAGACCAAGACCTTTTGCCAAAGCCTGTCCCACCAAAGTTGGCTCTGCTTCTCTAGAGCCCCCAAGATAACTTTCTCCTTCCTACAGCTGGCTGCTGGCAAACCCCCTCAGCACTCCCAAATTTGCTCAGCTTGCTGGGCATGTTCTGCAGTGATTACCTTTCCCTCTAGCTCAGTTGAATCGCAGTGAGAAAGAAAACACCAGACAATCTTAGTTTAGAGTCAACAGATAACACAATCGCTGGATGCAGAACCTAGAATCCTAATTTCACCAACTACTAAGTTAGAAATCTTACTTTGGATCTGCCACCCGAACTAACGGCCTCCTGCTTACATGGTGTCTCCTTGTTCCCTCAGTCCAAAAGGACTGTCCCCTCCTCCTACCTTCCCTCTTCCTCTCTTGGACCCAGAAGTTCCACCTCCTTCTCATCCAGTGATTGGCTTGTTGTATTTATTATTTTAATCTATTAAGGGAAAATTCCGATGCACTTTAATTTACAAAAGTTGTTATGGTCATAGTCTTTTTACAACAATAGAACACTAAGATAAGTAATAACACTGTATCTACCTTACATATAATACTGAAACCAGTTCTTTACTCAGAAATGAATGGATACAGGGCTTAAGCAGGGTTGTTGTCTTGCAGAAGACCTGAATTTGATTCCCAGAATCCATATCAGGTGGCTCACTACTGCCTGTAAGTACAGCTCCAAAATTAACTGATGTCCACTCTGGACTCTGTGGAAAGCTATATTCATACATACATTCTCACTTAAATACACATGAATAAAGTAAAGTAAATAATAGAAAGTAAACTCTTGAGAAAATAATGGATATATAGAAATAAATAAGCAAAAGCAAGTAGTAAACATAGTTTTTAAGTATACTTAAAAACTACTAAATAACTTTCCCCTTATTTACATTTTTAGTATTTAAATTAGTATGGAAAATAAAACTCACTGCTTATAAATATCTAATAATAGGCAAAGCATGCAAAGATATTTAGTTTGTGATAACATCACACAGAATCAAGAGGTAAAACTAAGTAAAAACATACTGTTAGCTTTTAAATGATTTTGGTAATATTAAATTGATTGATATGAATAAATATTTAAAATAAATATACCATGACAACTAAAAATGTAATACATTAAAATGTATAGTACAGAGGAAAAGGTTTAGAAAATGGCACAATATATTTATCTAACATTAAATATAACTACAGTGAAGGAAAGGAGGCCAAACAAGGGTTACAGTCTAAGAATCTCAATAGCAAGTTTATCTTATGAGACACTTTTTAAAAATATAAATTGAATTAGCCCTCTAATTAACAGAAAAGTTTCATTTAGTGGACAGAAGAATAAGCAAGTAGACATGACATAACAGTTTGGAGTCAAGGCACATTTAGGTTGATCATATTATAGGAATGATTCCTCATGCAAATAATAAACAGGAAAGATAAAGCAGAATTCTATACAAATGTTGTTAAGCTAAATTACTATGGGCATTCTATTAGGATAAAAGAAAAACTTTATAAGGATGAAACAATTGCTAATATGTATTCATATTATAGTCTTCTGTTAGAAACAGTTGATATGATGCTATGACAATATGGTAGTCTCTTTAAAAATACAAAATACATGTCTTGTGACATTGAAAACTTAGTAAATACACTTGATGCAAAGCCTGACAATGTAAGTTGGATCCCTGGAATCTACATAAGCTTGGAAGTAGATAATTTTTGGTGAAAGGATCCTTGGGACTATACACTTTAATCATACCATATACCACCCATAATAATAAGCTAAAAGAACCAAATAAAAACATAAAATGTAGTAAAAACTATAAATACTATATTATCTAGCTATACTAATACTCAGCATATAAGTGAACAGCTCTGAGAGATTTGCACATTCAGATTTACTGTTGCAGTCTTCATAATAGCTTAGGAATGGAATCAGTATTGATGCCAATAAACTGCTTAATAATTATAAGGATAATTTGACTAAGTCTTTAAAATAAAGGCACAACATTTGCAAAATTCTCAGTCAAAATTGTAAAATACAAATACCACATGGTTTCTATTATCTGAGCAATTTGATTGTTATTTGTTGTGGTTTGTGTGTTTGTGTGTCTGGGGGTATCTGTGTGTGTACGCGCGCGCGTGTGTGTGTGTGTGTGTGTGTGTGTGTGTCTGTGTCTGTGTGTGTGTGATAAAAAAGAAAGGGTGATATGAGAGTATGAAGAGATTTAGGGAAGAAGAGAGGGCAATGGAATATATTTGATGATTCCTCCTTTGCCTTTCTTTTCTACCCTTCCCTATTTAACACCATTGTTCTCATTTTACCTCAGTCTCTCCCTAATAATATATTCTATTTGCGCTTCATTGAGAGATCCTCCCTTTTTCTTTCTTTTAAGAAATGTTCTAATCTATATGAGTGTGATCTCAAAATCACTGGGGATAGAAACCAGGACTTCATTCATACTAGCAGGAATTCTACCTGATGAACTTCACCTCCAGCTCTGTAGTTTCATTTTTAATGGTACTTTTTAACATTTTAGAATTTAATTTACTTTTATATGATCTTGAGTTTATTTTCCATAAAAGTATTAGAATATATTTTGCATGTATGGATTGTGTGTGTGTGTTTGTGTTTGTGTGTTTTTGTGTGTGTGTGTGTGCTCACCTAGCAGCACACATAATTACCTACTTAGCCATCTCTCCATGCCAAGGGCTTTGAATCAAACATTTGCTGTATATCATCATAAGATTATATGGATTTGAATTTACAATAGCATGGATAGGTATACGACATTAATTGGTATTAAAAACCAAAACCCACCTTCAAATTCTTGAAAGATGTCATTATTTTCAGGATATGTACAATCAAACAAATGTGCTCATAGATCCACAAAAGTAAAATTATGATGATTTTCTTAGTCATATTTGAAAGATATGTTGCTGTGTAACATATTTTTCTATTGATTTTTTAGAATAAGAATAACATTAAATAGTGGTGCAATACAGTTTCTTTCCTACTTGGATTTTGGAAGCATTTGTGAGTTGTTTGCTTGTCAAAATGCTATATTGAAACATTTTGGCTGGGCTTCTGCTTTTTTACTATACCCTTGAGTATTGAAATCCCTCAATAAATGTTATTCAAATATTAAGGCTTTCTATATTTTTAATTATTTTGAACAGGTTTTGTTTTTCTACAAATGTTATTTTTATGTAGACTTACAAATTTTAAGATACAATTATATATATTATTAAATGAATTATTGTATATTTCTGAAACTTACTGGTATTATCCTTTACTGATTATATAAGTTAGCTGTATTTTTCATACTCTTTCGTACTAAAGTTTTCAAGATTTTCAACTTTAGCCTAATCAAATTTTGGCATTTAGTGTTTTCTTTACTGTTTTGGTGTTCTGTCCTTAATTTATTATTAATTAATCCTAGATTATTGCTTTCTAGCTGCTTGATTTATACATATTTTTCTCCTTTTCCATGTTCCTAATGTGGTATGTACTTTTATTTGAAATCTTTCTTCATTTTGAATATAGGCAATTTCAGGTATATGTATTTCTCAGTATGCCCTGCTTGAATTACATTTCATAAATTTTGCAATGAACCTCTTATTTTGTTAACCATCTCAAAATGTTGTATACTTTTTATTGTGATTTGTCATTTGACCCACTTACTATATATGGTTGTGATTTTTGATTTCCATTTTTTTCCTCATTTGTCCTGTTATTGTTTTCTAATTTCATATATATATATATATATATATATATATATATATAATTTCTTATTGAATCTTTTGCATTCAAGTATGTGTGATTATTGTATGTGTACACACTCATATACTCATATGTATGTAATGAGTAGTTATGCATGTTGTGCCGTGTGAGTGGAGTCCATAGGTTGATGATCAGTCTCTTCTTTTATTACTTTCCATGTTTTTATTTTATTCATTTTAAAATAGTATAGACAAATCACTTTAATGCTCACTGATTCATCAACATTAGCTGGCAAGCAAGCATCTGGGTTACACCTGTTTCTGTTTTCCATGTATTAGAATAAAAGGTAAATATAATATATCTAACTTTTAGCACCTGCTTGCTATCATTGACAAATTTCATATTTACTTGCTGTAAATATATTAAGGCAACCGTATCTTACTACTTTATATATTTTAAATTTAGTTTCTTTAGAGAAGGAAGGGAAATAAGCATGTACTAGTGCTATCATGTTCACTACTTTATAAATAAAAAAAACTAAAATAAAAGATTGGTTTGCTAGCAATGAATTTTGTCAGGTTTATTTATCTTCAACAGAAAATTTTCTTTAATTTCTATAAATTCTTTCACTAAATATAGAATCCTGTTTGGTTCTCTATTGGTACAATAGGACTGCATATTCAATGGTCTCACAATTTCTCTGTTTTTTAAGAGTGGAGATAACTTCAAATATAATTGGTGTTGTCTTATGCATGAGTAAGGATGTTGAACATTTCTTTAAGTTTTTCTTAGCCATTCAAGATACCTCATTTGAGAATTCTCTTTGTAGCTCTGTACCCCATTTTTAATAGGGTTATTTAGTTCTCTAGAGTCTAACTTCTTGAATTCCTTGAATATATTAATATTAGCCATCTATTGGATATAAGGTTGGTAAAAATCTATCCTCAACTTTTGGGTTGCAGTTTTGTCCTATTGACATGTCCTTTGCCTTAGAGAAGTTTTTCTATTTTATGAGGTCCCATTTGTCAATTGTTGATCTTAAAACATAAGCCTTTGGTGTTCTGTTAAAGAAATTTTCCTTTGTGCCAAGGTGTTCCATGCTCTTTCCCACTTTCTCTTCTATTAGATTCAGCATATCTGGCTTTATGTAGAGGGTCTTGATCCACTTGAACTTGAGCTTTGTACAGAAAAACAAATGGATAAATTTTCATTCTTCTACATGCTGACCACCCCTTGAATCAACACCATTTGTTGAAAATGCTCTCTTTTTTTTCCACTGGATGGTTTTAGCTTCATTGTCAATGACAAGTGAGCATAGATATGTGGGTTTATTTCTGGGTCTTCAATTCTATTCCATTGATTTTCCTGTCTGTCTCTGTACCAATATCATGTAGATTTTATTACTCGTGCTCTGTAGTACAGCTTGAGGTCAGGGATAGTGATTCCCCCAGTTCTGTTAAAGTTAAAAGTAATTTTTGCTATCTTTTCTTTTTTAAACAAATAAATTTGCATATTGCTCTTTCTAACTGTATGAAAAATTGAGTTGGAATTTTGATGGGGTTTGCATTGAATCTGTAAATTGTTTTCAGTAAGGTGCCATTTTTACTATGTTAATCCTGCTGATCCATGAGCATTGGAGATCCTTCCATCTACTGAGGTCTTCTTTGATTTTTTTCTTCATGGACTTGAAGGTCTTGTCATACAAAGGTTTCACTTGCTTGGTTAGAGTCACACCAAGATATTTTATATTATTTGTGACTATTGTGCAGGATGTCACTTCTATAATTTATTTCTCATCTCATTTATTCTTTGAGTAGAAGAAGTATACTGATTTATCAGAGTTAATTTTATATCCAGAAACTTTGCTGAAGTTTATCAGCAGTAGGAGTTCTCTGGTAGAATTTTTTGCACTGCTCATGAATACAATCACCTGCAAATAGTGATATCTTGACTTCCTCCATCACAATTAGTATCCCTTTGATCTCCTTTTGTTGTCTAATTGCTCTGGCTAGAAATTCCAGTACCATATTGAATAGGTATTGGGAGAGTGGCAGCCTTCTCTTGTTCCAGATTTTAATGGGATTGCTATATGATCCGCTCCATTTAGAGTCATCTTGGTTATTGGTTGGCTGTATATTGCTTTTATTATATTTATATATGGGCCTTGAATTCCTGATCCCTCTAATACTTTTAACATGATGTGGTATTATATTTTGTCAAAGGCTTTTTCAGTATCTAATGATATGATCATATGCTTTTGTCTTTAATTTTATATAGTGGCTTACATTGATGTATTTCATTATTTTGAATAATCCATGCATTCCTGAGATGAAGCCTACTTGATCACACTAAATGATCATTTTATTGTGTTCTGAATTTGGTTTGTAAGAATTTTATCGCGTATTTTTATATCAATATTCATAAGGAAATTGGTCTGAAGTTCTCTTCTTTATTGGGTCTTTGCTTGGTTCAAGTTTCATCTTAACTGTGATTTCATAGAAAGAGTTGGATAGCATTCTTTCTGTTTCTATTTTGTGAAATAGTTTGAAAGGTATTCATATTATCTCTTCTTTGAAGGTCTTATATATTTCTGCAGTAAAACCATCTGGTGCTAGACCTTATTTTGGTTGTGAGATTTCTAATGTGTGTTTATATTTCCTTAGGGATTATGGGAATGTTTAGATGGTTTATCTGCTCCTGATTTAACTTTCATAAATGGTATCTGACTTTAAAATGCTCCATGCCATCTAATATTTCAAGTTTTGTTAAGTATAGATTTTTGTGGTAGGATCCGGGCATTTTTAAAAATTTCCTCATTTCCTGTTGTTCTGTCTCCCGTATAGTTCCTGATTTGGTTAATTTTATACTATCTGTGGGTCCTCTAGTTAGTTTGGCTAAGAGTTTATCTATCTTGTTGATTTTCTCAAAGAACCAGCTTCTAGTTTTGTTGATTCTTTATATAATACTCTTTGTTTCTACTTGGTTGATTTATGTACTGAGTTTTACTGTTTCTTGCCATCTACTCCTCTTGGATGTATTTTCTTCTTCTTGTTTTAGAGCTTTCAGACGTGCTGTTAAACTTCTAATGTGTGATCTCTCCAATTTCTTTATGGAAGCAGTCAGTGTAATATGTTTTCCTCTTAACACTGCTTTCATTGTGTCACTTCAGTTTGTGTATGTAGTGCCTTTATTTTTATTAAATCTTAAAAAGTCTTTAATATTTTTCTTTATTACTTCTCTGACAAAGTTTTCATTGATAAGAGAGTTGTCCAGCTTCCATGCATATGTAAGCTTTCTATTGTTCTTTTTATTGAAGATCTTCCATGCATATGTGGGCTTTCTGTTGTTATTGAAGACGATTCTTAGTCCAGTTTGGTCCTATAGAAAACAGAGGATTGATTCAAGTTCTTGTATCTGTTTAGGCTTGCTTTGAGTCTGAATATATGGCCAATTTTGGAGAATGTAGCATGAAGTATTAAAAAAAAATGTATATTCTTTGTTTAAGGTGAAATAGTTTGTAGATATCTGTTAAATCCATTTGGTTCCTAACTTCTCTTACTTTTACTGTGTCTTTCTTTAATATCGGTTTCCATTATCTCTTCATTGGTAAGAGTGGGGTGTAGATGTCCCCCATTATTAATTTATGAGGTTCAATCTGTACTTCGAGTTTCAGTAACATTTCTTTTACAAATGGGTGCCCTAGCATTTGGAGCATAGATGTTCAGAATTGACAGTTCATCTTGGTGGATTTTTCCTTTGATGAGTATATAATGTCTTTCCTTATCTTTTTTGATAGCTTTTGGTGGAAAATCTATTTTATAGGATATTTGGATGGCTACTAAAGCTTGTTCCTTGGGGCCATTTCTTGGAAATTTTTTCCTTCCCTTTTTTTTTTTTTTTTTTGAGATAGTTACTGTCCTTGTTACTGAGGTGTTTTTTTTTTTTTTTAATGCAGCAAAATGCTGGGTCTTATTTACATATCCAGTTTTTTAACCTATGTCTTTTTATTGGGAAATTGAGTCCATTGGTGTTGAGAGATATTAAGGACCAATGATTGTTGATTCCTGTTATTTTTGTTACCCATGGAATCATATTTGTGTGGTTTTCCCCTTTGGGGTTTGTTGTAACAACATTAATTTCCTGCTTTTTGGGGTGTAGTTTCCCTCCTGTTGTTGGAAGGACACTTGTGGTATCCTCTGCAGGGTGAGATTATTGGAAAAATATTGTTTAAATTTGCTTTTGTCATTGAATATCTTAGTTTCTCTCTGTACAGTAATTGAGGACTTTGCTGGATATATTAGGCTGTGCTCGTATTTTTGTTCTCTAAGGGTCTGTATGACATCTGCCCAAGATGTTCTGGCTTTTAGAGTTTCTGTTTAGAAGTGTGGTGTAATTCTGATAGGTATGTTTTTACATGTTACTTGAACTTTTCCCTATTGCTTTCAATAGTTTTTCCTTGTTCTATGCCTTGAGTGTTTTCATTACTATGTGACAGGAGGAAATTCTTTTCTGATCCCATCTGCTTGATATTCTGTAGCTTCCTTGTATTTTTTTTTATAGGCATCTCTTTCTTTAGGAAGTCTTCTATAATTTTGTTGAAGATGTTTGCTGGCCCTTTGAGTTTGGAATATTCACTCTCTTCTATATCTATTAGTCTTATGTTTGCTATTGTCATTGATTCCTGGATTTTTTTTTTTTAAAGTTTTGAATTAGGAGCTTTTTGCTTGTTTTTTTTAATTTTTATATTTGGATAATTACTTTATATACTTTTCAAATGTTTTCCCCTTTGGAACCCCCCTATTCCATTTCCCCTCCCCTTGCCTATATGAGGGTGCTCCCCCACCCACCCACTCCAGTCTTCCCTCCCTAGCATTTCTCTATACTGGGGCATCTAACACCCTCAGATCCAAGGGCCTCTCCTCCCACTGATGGCCAACAAGGCCCTCCACTGCCTGATATGTGGCCAGTACCATGGGACATTCAATGTGTATTCTTTGGTTGGTAGTCTAGTCTCTGGAAGCTTTAGGGGGTCTGGGCAGTTGACACTGTCCCTCCTTCCATGGGGCTGCACATCCCCTCAGCTCCTTTAGTCCCTTCTCCAACTCCTTAATCTGGGACCCCATGCTCAGACCAATGGCTGGCTGCGAGCATCCACCTCTGTATTTGTCAGGCTCTTCCTGAGCCTCTCTGTAGACAGCTTATCATGCTTCTATCAGCAAATACTTCCAAGCATCCACAATAATATCTGGGTTTGGTGGCTATATATGGGATGCATCCCCAGGTGGGGCAGTCTCTGGATGGCCTTTCCTTGAGTTCCTGCTCCACACTTTGTCTTAATATTTCCACCTGTGAGTATTTTGTTCACCCTTCTAAGAAACGTTGAAGCATCAAAATTTTGGTCTTCTTTCTTCTTAAGCTTCATATGGTCTGTGAATTGAATCTTGGATATTCAGAACTTTCGGGCTAATATCCAATTATCAGTGAGTACATACTGTGTTCTTTTGTGACTGAGTTACCTCATTCAGGATGATATTTTCAAGTTCCATCCATTTGCCTGTGAATTTCATGAAGTCCTTGTCTTCAATAGCTGAGTAGTATTCCATTGTGTAAATGAACCACATTTTCTGTATCCATTACTCTGTTGAGGGACATGTTGATTTCCAGGTTCTGGCTATTATAAACATGGCTGCCATGAACATAGTGGAGAATGTGTCCTTATTACATGTTGGAGCATCTTCTGGGTAGTTTTTTGCTTTTTGTATTTTCTTTGACTGTTGTGTCAGTGTCTTCTATGGTATCTTCTATGCCTGAAATTCTTCTATCTCTTGTACTCTGTTGGTGATGCTTGCATCTGTGACTCCTGCTCTTTTTCCTAGGTTTTCCATCTCCAGTGTTGTCTCTCTTTGTGTTTTCTTTAATGATTCTATTTTTATTTTTAGATCCTCAGCTGTTTTGTTCAATTCCTTCACCTGGTTGATTGTGTTTTCTTGTATTTCTTTAAGAGATTTATGTGTTTCCTTTTTAAGGGCTTCTACTTTCTTACCTGTGTTCTCCTGTATTTCTTTAAGTGAGTTATTTATGTCTTTTTTAAAGTCCTCTATCATCTTCATGAGGTAGGATTTTAGATCCAAATTTTCATTTCAAGTATGTTGGAGTATACAGGTCTTGCTGTGTGGTAGGACTGGGTTCTGATGTTGCCATGTAGTATTGTTTTCTGCTGCTTATTTTATTGTACTTGACCTTTACCATCTGCTTATCAATGATGTTAACTGGCCTTGCTGTCTCTGACTGGAACCTGTTACTCCTATGATCCTGTTATCCTGTGATCCAGGATATGTCAGTACTCCTTACATCATTTATAAGGGTTAATTTCATTGTCATTTTTGATTTTGTATAAATACAGAGCCTTTGCCTTTAATACTTTTCAAGGTTCTTCTCCACCTCTTTATATTAACTTTTATTATACTATTTTATTTATCTTTCATCATTTTGTACTTTGAACATGGCATGACTAAGTACACATTAGATATTTTTTCTACTTGGTAATCTCTGTTTTCTAGACCTATCTCTTCTAAAACTGAATTTTTTATTGTAATGTAATTACATAATTTCCTCTTCCCTTTCCTACTGCCAAATCCTCCAATATACACATATCTCGTTCAAATTCATTGCCTCATATTTAATTTAATTAATGGTGTGTGTGTGTGTGTGTGTGTGTGTGTATGTGTGTGTGTTTTACTCCTTAATACACAAATATATCCCACCCAAGCTATTCAATGTTTCTGTTTTATTCTCCCCAGGACTGATCATTTGTTATTGGATAACCAACTGGTATTCTCTTTCCTCAAGAAGAATAGTTTTCATACTTTCAGCATTTCATGATACCTGAAGTTCTTTGTCTAGGATTGACAGCCCATGAGATTATTCCCTTCCTTGTTAGTATGTGTATCAGACTTATTTGCTTAGGTGGCTATGGTAATAAGACTTTATGGGTGTTGTTTCTGACATTTCTAGGAGAATCAATCTCATAGTAAACATCGTCATCATCTGGCTCATATTATCTTTCCACTCACTTTTCATGTGATAGAAGTGTTTGAGGAAATAAAGGAAGAAAACAATTTAATTTATTTGTACTTCCATATTTTAAGATTATAATATAATAATATAACTAAATGATTTCCCTCTTGTTTTCTTCCCTCCTAAGCCTTCTATATACCACTCCATGATATCTTTCAAATTCATGGTCTCTTTTTTTATTAATTGTTATTGCTGTTGTTGTTGATGATGGTGGTGATGTGTGTGTGTTTCTCAATGCATAAATATAACTGGCTCATTCCATATTCTGTTACTTGTATGTGTATGTTTTCAGAAATCACTATTTGGTGTTGGATAACTAATTAATGTGATCTTTCTTATAGTTGACATTTGTTTGTGAAAATTCTCAATCCACATGTCTTTAAATAGTCTCATATTGGTTATTTTAAACTATCTTTTTGTCATCCAATATAATATATATGAGTGTCCTATAATTATTGTAACTGATGAGATATTTCCATATACCTTTGATTCATTGCAAATTTAGAAGTGTTTGCTGAGATATTATTAACAAAAAATCTTGCTTCAGCTGTTTCCACATAATTATTGAATCTTTTCAAATCATTCTATATTTTATTATTGTTTCCTATTATGTTGTTTTTCTTTTTTCTTATGATTTGATACATCTCCATACATTAGCAATACATTTGATTTTTGTTTTCATTTTCATTAATAAAACTGGTATAGTTATATAGTTGTTTTCTTTTTAATTGTCAGTCTAAAAATTCTAATATCCCTATCCTATCAAAATTGGTATCTGACTATTGATTCATTTCAAAATATGGCTTTAGCTTTGAATATATCTTGTACTTTTAATTGGAAAGGTGGATATGAGAGACCACATCTTTTAACTTCAGATTCCATTTTAGAGGACTTGAACTCAGGTAAACTAACAGGCTAGAACCTAACATTAGCATCCATGTTACCCCCGCCCCTACAAAACTAGGGCCTAGCTCCAGCTCCTAGGCTAACCCCAATGAATCCATCATTTCCAGGTTAATCACCAAGAAGCCCACCCCCTGCCTAACATCCCCCAAAGCAGAGGGAAGTAAAAGTTAGTTTATGCTTTGATTACAAGTACCAGACAATTATGCTGAAGGCCATAGTAGCTCTCTAATTTTAAGTTTGCCAGGCAAGAACACTCATATACACCTGCCACCCACACCCACCTCTACTTTCTATAAAACCTTACCCCATAGATGTTCAGTCTTCTCTCTCCACCCAACCCATCCTGCCTGTTGGCCACTAAGGGGACTGAGCTAGGTCGAAGGTGTGATAAAGGCCCTGATGTGACTGCATCTGATAGGCACCTGTCTGATCTTTTGAGGCTCACTATCACTTTTCTGGCTCTACAGATATAATCATGCATTTAGTAAAAGAAGACAGACAAGTTGCTCTGCCTAACCTTTGAACTTTCAGTGAACATGAACACTCAAATGTAGAATCAACCATTGTTTATTGGAGATTTACCTTCAGGTAAAATGAGACACTTGGATACAGCTTGTGTTCCTGTCTACAGTGCAATAACCTGAGCCAGGTTATTATTATCTAGATTTTTGTATTTTCCTCTGATAACCTTGTTTCTCTAGAGCAAAGATATTTAGAAACAAAGGATGGTTTGGTGTATGTAGGAGAAACTAAGCTTCCAGTTTATTAAGCTTTTATTTTTCATCATGAAGATGTATTAATGTCTCAGATCCTTATATGTCAATCCAGATCCCACACTCTAGTGATAAATTTAAGGAGAAGACATTTATCTAAATGACAAAAAGAATCAAGGAGATAATTTGACGACGACAAACATGTAAAAATGCTACCAAACATAACACTATTTCTTACAACTGTAAAAAAACTCACAAATGTTGCCTGTGGAAATACCTATTCAGGGAGTATAACCTACATTTGTGTTTCATTCTCTTAAAGGAAATAATTATAGTTTTAGCCACAATCTTAATACTGGGAAAGGCAGTTTTTCACAAATAACAAAAAACAAACAAACAAACAAACAAAAAACACAGAAATCTTGTTTTATAATCCAAGCGCTCCTCCATAAAAAGAAAATGTAGATTACCAGTAGAACCACTTGGAAATTTTGAAGAAATGATGCACTTGTTATGTAAGATTATCCTACACTAAGCCATTCAGAGAAACAGGAATCAAAGATTTAAAACTATAACACATTTTGTAGTATAATAGAACCTTAAACTACTTTATATTTTCAAAGGTGACCAAAAGTAGTCATTTTACCAACCGGACCAAACTTAAACAGATTAAAATCTTTATAATGTAAATATATATATATATATGGTTTGGGGAACTCAAATAAGAAATTGTATTTAGTTCCTAGAACAGAAAAAACTCAAATAGTTTCCCCTAGTATTGCTTTCCTGAGTTATCACATATTTCCCCAAAGTTGAAAAGATAAGAATCAGTCAGTCCTACAACTATTCAACCTATTTCTCTTCCTTGAAGTTGTAATAAATAGGAAACAGTAGCTAAGAGTTAAAACTTTGTCTAAAAACTGAAGTGCATTAATGTATTTTTACTTAAATGTATTTTTACTTAAATGTATGGTAAGAAATACTTGCAAATTTGAAAGCACTTACAGTTAATTGAGGAGGAAAGATGACAAATAATGCTTCACGAAATAGGTGAAGAAGGAGAAGACAAATTCATATTAACAAGATATTTTCTTCACAAAGAATGTAATAAATATCAGCTACAATAGTGATTTCCCTCAAATCCTGTGCACAGAAAGTATTAAGAATAGAATGAAAATTGATTATGGACGTAAACACAGGGCTTTTTGTTTTTGGTGTTTTACTTACTAATGATCCATTTAATTATTTTTTATCCTTTAGTATATAATGAATGATTTATAATACATATTTTCAATCACATGCAAATTACTACAAACAGTTATGGTTTGAAAAATATTACTTTCCCTTTCAGGCAACAATATACCATAACCACACAAGGTAGTAAGTTTCTTATATATTTTCTGAAAATCAAAAACACAGCATATTTAGTTTTAGTTGCTGTCAATTCATATGGTGAGTGGCAATTATAAAATATTCAATGAACCTTCTCTACCCTCAAGGTTATTGATTTTTTTCAAATAGTTATATAACTTTGCTTTTTCAATGACCATTGCTCTGTTAAGATAAGGATATGCTGAAATAAAAACTTTCATGAGAGAGCTGTATAAGGATATGAGAAAGTTTTAATTGGAAAGATTTTTAAAACTGTGAAAATATTTGCCTTGTATTAACACATTTTTACCTGAAATGGAGTTGAAAGAAATCTACAAAATGCATGTCCTTTGTTTGGAAACCTGTTAAAGCTGAAAAAGTGTTGCCAGTTAACTTTTATGCCAATCCTTTTTGAGCTAGGTAAGCAGTGATGTTTTCCTTACAATATAAACTAAACAACTTTGAGAATGTTAATTAGAGAAACTAGTTTTCAATAATAAGTTCAGTTTTTAAAATCTGTACACTGGTGAATAAAAGGATATTTGTATAAGGAATCAGAACAAATGTGTGGGTGACATAAAAATGTGGTAAGATACACTGAATCTAATAGAAAAGAAAGTGGGAAAAAGTCTTGAACACATGGACAGGGGAAAAGTTCCTGAACAGAACACCAATGTCTTGTGCTCTAAGATCAAGAATAGACAAATGGGACCTCATGAAATTACAAAGCTTCTGTAAGGCAAAGGACACTGTAAATAGGACAAAATTGCAACCAACAGATTGGGAAAAGATCTTTACCAATCCTATGTCCGATAGAGGGCTAATATCCAATGAATACAAAGAACTCAAGAATCTAGACTCCAGAGATCCATATAGTGTTAGAGGGAAGGGGGGGGGATGGGGAGGTTCCAAACGGGAGATCTGAAAAAGGGGAAACATTTGAAATGTAAATAAAGTATGAAAAAATAAATTAATAAAAAAGAAAAAGAAAACAGATAAAATGGGGAACAGAGCTAAACAGGGAATTCTTAAGTGTGGAAACTTGAATGGCTGAGAAGCACCTAAAGAAATGTTCAATATCCTGAGTCATCAGGAAAATGCAAATCAAAACAACCCTGAGATTCCACCTCACACCAGTCAGAATGGCTTAGATCAAAAACTCAGGTGACAGCAGATGTTGACAAGGATGTGGAGAAAGAGGAACACTCCTCCATTGCTGGTGGGAATGCAAGCTGATACAACCTCTCTGGAAATCAGTTTGGTGGACACTTAGAACAATGAACATAATACTATCTGAGGACCCAGCTATTCCACTCCTGGGCATATACCCAGAAAATGCTCCATTGTGTAATAAAGACACATGCTCCACTATGTTCATAGCAGCCATATTTATAATAGCCAGAAACTGGAAACAATCCAGATGTCCCTCAACAGAGGAATGGATACAGAAAATGTGGTACATTTACACAATGGAATACTACTCAGCTATTAAAAACAATGACTTCATGAAATTCTTAGGCAAATGGATGGAACTTGAAAATATCATCCTGAGTGAGATAAACTCCGTCACAAAAAAAGAACATGGTATGTACTCACTGATAAGTGGTTATTAACCCAAAAGTTCGAAATATCCAAGAGTCACTTCACAGCAACCATAGGGCTGAATGTGAGGTCCCAGATGGAGGAGTTGGAGAAGGGACTGAAGGAGCTGAGGGAGTTTGCAGCCCCAGGGAGGGAGCAACAGTGGCAACTGGCCTGACCCCCCCATACTCCTGGAGACTGCTCCACCAACCAAAGAATACACATGGTGGGACCCATGGTGCTGGCCATGGCAGAGGAGGGTCTTGTTAGCCATCAGGGGGAGGAGAGGCCCTTGGGCCTGAGGGTTTTAGATCCCCCAGTATAGGAGAATGCCAAGGAGGGAAGCTGAGAGTGGGTGGGTAGGGGAATACCCCCATAGAGGCAGGGGAGGGGGGATGGGATAGGGGGTTTCCAAAGGGGAGATCTAGAAAGGGAGAAACATTTGAAATGTAAATAAAGTATCAAAAAAATATGGCACAAGAAAAGTATAACATCTAATTTGATCCTCATAAACACTTTCATATTCCACTATTACAATCTTACAACATTCTAGTTTAAAGAATTGACATAATTTTTGCTACTAGGAATGGTTTAAGAATTATTAACAAAAGATTAAAAAAATAAACTTTGATATAACAAAATTAATTGAAGATACTGTCAAAAAAGGGAGAGAACTAGAAGGAATAAGATATAAACAGCAAGTTATAAGTCAAGTGCATTTATTCAAGGGAGACTTCATTGTAGTATGGACCAGGATCATAATATTAAGTGGTTTATCTGGTTATTTTACTCTATCTGAATAATATAAGAGTTGGTGAAGATTATTCAAAAATATTTGGTAGATATTAGAAGGAATTATAATAATGGCAAAATATCTTTTCTTCGGATTGAGGAACATAGTCTAATAAATTACCAAGAAAGTATTGAGGCATCAATAGAAACAAATTTTTTAAAGTTACAATTGCACTGCAACTTATACCAAGCAATTTTCCTATAAGGACTTCAAACTTTAGAGATAACTACACATGCATAAGGTACCTAATATAAAAAGTTATTCAGTGCAACCATCAAGAAGGGAGTAGGCAAATAAATTATTAAAAGGCCCCACACTGGAAAATTGCCCAATCATAAAATATAATAAAGACAACTTTTATATATGTAAGTAGAAAGATTTTCAAAATATATTGCTCATTAAAAAAAAATGAGATTCAGAATAGGAGGAGTGTGATTAGTGAATTACAATTTGTGTAAAGGATGGGAGTTAATGTTAAGATATATAAGCAAGATCTTGATATTTTGTTGAGTTCAATATCTCTGGAGCAGAATACCCCAAATAATAATATTTATAACATGTGAATAAGGAAGATTGGTAGAAGAAAATGCAGAAGCTTTTTATTACACACCTTTTAATTTGTGGAGTTTTTAAACAAGAGAATGTGCTACAAATATAGTATAATTTTTAAACAAAATTTATTATCTAAGTTTCACAAATGTATTCAGTGACTTATCTCATAATACCTTGAAAAATATAAAGAATAAATTAAACCTGTGTTGACTACATTGCATTGTAAAAAAGCAAAGTGTGAGAAGAGTAAAATGGTATTGATGGACAATGCATTCACAAAATTCACCAAAGCAAAATTAATGTGGTTGGAGTTTTCTTCACACAATAATTTTAGTTTGAAAAATCCATTGTGGCACCTTTTATAATTTTGCCTTCTGAGCATTTTCTGAGTATTTTATTGGAGTGTTTTGAAATACATAAATTATACTTAAATGTTTTGTTACTGAATCTAATCAAATTATCATGCTGAATAGCTAATAATTATTTAATCTACTTTATTCATAGGGAAACCTTTATGAAAGAATCAGTATGACGCTATAGCATGAAGCAGTAGCCTTCTATCATTAGAAAATTGGGATGACTGATAAAATTTCAATATTTTTATGTACTTTTATACCATGTAAACTACATCTAGTGGTCATTCTGAACATATTCAGCCAGAGTAGGTTGATAAAAATTGGGAGAACTATTAAACTGTCAAATTTTTTATTTACTAAAAATTTTCTCAGTGCTTAATTAGCAAGTATGGAGATCTGGTGTGACTTACTAACAAATATGTCAATTGCAATCCTACAAGCTTCCTTAAACTTTGAATCAGGTATGCTTGTGTTTCTCTCTCTCTCTCTCTCTCCCACCTTGTAAAAATAATTCTTTTAGCCAAATGTAGTTCTTGTCTCTGAGGCTTACTGTTGAATAATCTCAACCTTTCTAGTTCTTTCTCAACTCTGGATGGTCTCTTCCAGACCATATTCCTCTCCAAGCTAACTGATTAAATCTGACTTTTCTCAGCTTCTCACTGACTTTTTCTGCTTCAAAAAACTTACTCTGAACTCCACAAACTGAACAGTACTGACTACCCTAACTTTACAAACTAAACAGAACTGCATTACCAGAACTCAACTGAACTGTACTCACTGTACTGACTGCCAACTAACTCAACACTACTGATCTAAATACAACTGACTGAACAGAATTGACTAAACTCCACTAATTGAACTGCCTTCCAATTACACATCACATTTCATCAAGGTGCTTCCTTCTGCACACAAACCTTTCTTTCATTGTTTGGAATTAAAGGTGTGTACTAAGGGCATGCTTATATTCCAGGTAGTTTATACTGTAATCCAGGACATGTTTGTATTCAAGCTGGATCATATATACCTACAAGGTCATTGGATGTGATCTCTTGCAAAACAAACCATGTTGTTGGATTAAAAGTTTCTCTCTCTCTCTCTCTCTCTCTCTCTCTCTCTCTCTCTCTATCTCATAGGTGTTTGTGTGTGTGCATGTATGTATGTGTGTATGTGTGGGTGTGTGTCTTGTGTATATTTCAAATTCTTAATTATCCTGGGAATATTCTTCATTTTTGTTGTCCATGTGTATATGATTTCAGTGCTGATCATTTTGAATTGTATAATCAATTAAGGAGCATGTCCCTTGAAAATGCTGATTTTCAATGTAAGTAGTCATATTAGTTGCCTGTAATTAATAACCATGTTTTAAGACTAAATACATACATGGTCTGTAAATGGCTCAGTAGTTAAGACTGTTCTTCAAATAGACCGCATAATTATCAGACACAGGAAACGGACTCTCTGTTCAGGAGGTGTTTACATAGAACACAAACACAAGTGCTAGCATGTACATATAAAATAATTTTTTAAAAAAAAATCTAAAAATTTCTATATTAAAATAAATAAACATATATGTAAAAGAAATATTACTCATTGTAACTAAAACAACTTGGGCATTAGTTTTCTTAGTAACAAAACCAAAATAATAAATAAATATTTTTTAAAGAAGAAAGCAGTATACATGCAAAACTGTTATTAAGGAAAAATATTAAAAATTCCCCTTGCAGGGTACTTTACTTGATACTAAGATAGACAATATAGCCATAGATTTGTGGAGGAAAAAATATCAAAGAACTCCAAACGTAGTACACATTCATATTCCTCCTTTTGTTTTTCTATACTAACATTGACCCTAGCCTGTGTCATTAAAAATAGTTATGAAGATAATGCAGCATAGTTGCAGGACATGAATGTTGTGCTTTAGTATCTAATTGACACAAATTTGCATATTGGCCTCCCTCCCTTGCTGATTGGCTATGTTACCCTGTATAAGATAAATATTCTGCTTTAGCATTCTCACCTATAAAATAATAATGGAAATGTTTAGGTGGTCAGTATGTGTTATTTGCATTCATAGAGATACTTATTACTGTGACAGAGTAGTAGAATACTTTTAAAGCAATATGTATTGGTTTCAATACAATCATGTACTTAACATACTATTAAGGATACATACAGTTCATAGATAATGAATCTAGAAAACTTTAAATGCAAAATAGACAAAATGGAAAAATGCTTAGTTACAAAATGTCTCATTCGCATATGAGTAGAGAAATGCAATTTTCAAAAGGAGATATCTTAGCATCTCACTAATTAAGCTAAATAGAAGTTTTAAAAAGGAAAAAGGACAAAAAGATTTTCTTTCAATAAATTATCTTGAAAGTTGAATGTTATTAATTTAAAATAAGTACTGTCTGTATCTGACATTTTCATGATCCTATTAGTTACAGTTGGTAATCTTTATAATTTAATATCAAAGAACATTTGTAGAAACGATAGTTTCTTTTCATTCAAAATAATCACATGGTGTCTCTTGGAAGTATTTTGTAAGCTGTATTCATCATATACCTTAAAAAATATTTTTATGTAATCTGGCAGTAAGCATTTAGCTAAATATACATGCTGATAATACACAGGTGGTTTACTTATTTTATAGCATACCCAGAGTATATTTCTGAAATATCAAAATGCTGTCAATGAATCTGTTAGTTTAACAAGATTATATATGTATATATATATATATATATATATATACACACACACACACACACACACACACATACATACATCAGCTGTTATCCATCTCTTCCTCTAAGCCACAGTAATAATAAAGTCTATTTAGTTTCTGTCCTCTTACCAATTAAAATGATTACTCAGAAAGTTAGAGTTAATGATGCAAGTTGATATAAGTTTAAACCAGGTGCAGCCTCTTTTCATTCACTTTTCTCCAAGCATGTGAATTTAGAATTTGAAAGCTGCATATACTGTAAGCGTGGCAGATGACTTTCCTGAAATGATGATTTTTCCATCTGGACTGTGGAGTTTTGAATATGGGTGAAGAAGAACAGATTTATAACTTTCCTTAAAAAGGAATTTCTTTTAGAATAAAAACTATTTTGATTTATATAGCATTACAAATTTTTCAAGCTCCTAAACAAACAACAATATTCCCAATAATAAATTCAATATGAATAAGGATAATAGACGAACAGATAACGTGGTGATTATAAATCTTAATAAAATATAGTAAAAAAATCCCTGTTTAATAGGTGTTAATAGTTATGCACATCTATTTAATTGCTATCAAAGTCCTTTATTTATATCAGGAAATAAATCACAAAACAACATCCAAGAAGTTAGCAAAGGAAGAAAAATTTTGGATCAAGACTGTTAAGTCCAGACATTTTTGAAATGGCTAGTGTTAGCGTTCTGTCTAAACTCCACCCCACAGTTACCTGGCAACAGCCAGGTATGCTCCTCCCCACAGTTACCTGGCAACAGCCAGGTGGGCCTGACCCACTCTAAAAGGGGCTGCTTGCCTCCTCCTCTCTTGCTTCTTCTCTTACCTCTCTTGCTCTTACCTCTTTTGCTCTCATGATCCTTGCCTTGCCTCTTGCCCTCTTGCCCCCTTCTCTCTCCCCATTCAGTTCCCCTCTCTCTCCACGTGGTCATAGCCAGCCTCTACTTCTCTACTCTCTCCCTCTCTCTGCCTTTCTCTGCATCTACTACTCTCTTAGCTCCCCTCCCCATACCCTGAATAAACTCTATTCTATACTATACTTGCAAGTGGCTGTTCCCTTAGAGGGAAGGGATGCCTTGGCATGGGCCCGCTGAAGTACTCCCTTCCCCAACATCTCACCACTCACCCATAGAACATATTCTTATATCTTTTTATCTTTTTATAAACAATTCAGCTAGGCTTGGTTGGCCCTCCAACCAGGAGAATGTACTTATTTTCTGTCTCTGCATTATCACATGTCGAAGTAAATCTTAATAATTTGATTCCTCTACCTGTGCTTTGCTGTGGATCTTTGAGATCAGTAGTATTGACACTACTGCTGTGTTTGAATCAAAGAGAATGTGATCATAAATGTAAGTTTATTCTACGTGAATGTATTCTGTGTTAGTATTTTTCTATGTGAGTATGTTCTATGACTCATTATTTAATGTCATCTTTCACAAAAAAAAAAAAGAGGGAAAAATAATATTTCACCACTACTTCTGAGGAACCTAACACATTTCAGATATTAAATATTTTAGGATAAATGCTATTTATGCCAGTTATTCTGCCATTTTCAGCATTGATAATTTGTGATGTCAATACAAAGCTTTTTTTTGACTGATTTATGCCTGCATGTGAATGTAACTATTTTCATTGCCAAAGTATTAATTCACTAAATATTGAATTAGTGTTAGGTATTAATTGAATTGTTTTATATTTTCAATTATTTGTTTATGAGCTTTGTTCAGAGAATGTGAAGTGTGATATATAATTGTTCATTGGCAGGTCATAACAATTACATAACTATAAAAAAGATTTTTATATTTAATTCTAGATTACTTTCTTTTTTTTATTTTCATATTTTATTTACATTTCAAATGTTTCAGATCTCCCCTTTGGAACCTCCCCATTCCCTCCGTCTTCCCCCTGCCAATATGGGGATATTCTCCAAACCACCCTCCCACCCACCCAGATTACTTTCATAAAGAAAAATCTTTATTGACTCTGTATAATTAAATAATTAAATGTTATGTTTAAATATGGCAATATAATTTATACAAAACAGACTTTTCCTATGTCATAAAACAAAGGCAGATATCATTTTACATTTTAATTATTCTTAGTTTGTGTGCATGTGTACATGTGTGAATGGCGTAAGTACATGTAAAGATCTAAGGACTTTGTAGAGTCAGTTCTCTTCATTCACAATGTATGTACCAGAGATCAAACTGTAGTCATCATTTTGGCTGAGCCATTATACCATACCTTTTACTTTGTTTTTGATTAACAAATATAATAAATGGAGTAAAGTTATTTACTACCAGCTAACAAATTGAGAATTTTTTCTTGATTTTTCTTCATTGCTGCAACAAATGTTTTAATATTGCAGCTCTTTTTTGATTAGAGATAGACTCTACTCCTACAGAGAGAAGTATCTTTTCTTCTTGAATTTAGGAAAATCTTTTTTTTTTTTTAAGTTTTTTTTTTAATACTTTATTTACATTTCAAATGTTTTCCCCTTTCCAGGTCTCCCCTTTGGAAACCCCCTATCCTATCCTCCCTCCCCCTACCTCAATGAGGGTATTCCCCCACCCACCCACTCCTTCTTCCCTTGTTCACATTCTCCTATACTGGGGCATCTAACAGTCTTAGACCCAAGGGCCTCTCCTCCCACTGATGGCCAACAATGCCCTTCTTAGCCACTTATGTGGCCAGCACCACGTGCCCCTCCATATGCATTCTTTGGTTGGTGGTTCAGTCTCTGGGAGCACCTGGGGGGGGGCTGAACAGTTGACACTGTTGCTTTCTCCCCATGGGGCTGCAAACTCTAATGCAGTGACATAAAGGATGCTATGTGACTTCCAAGCATCAAAGGTAGATTTCTACTTCCTTATGAAGAATATAGTAGTTGAGTAAAAATTCTGTTTTGCTGACTTTTTTATGATTCAGAAAAATTTTGTTTTATACTTTTATACTTTTACTGTCACACCTTGCTTTGGCATTTAAAATTTCCTATAGGTAAAATACTGTTCATGGCCTATACAAAATTTGCTAATACTTATCAATGAAACCTTAGCACAAGCATCATCTACCAGAAACATTTTTGCTCATCTTTTCTGAATATTCCTCCTGACAATTACACAGTATTATCACCAAATTTAATTCAATTATAGTTTCCATCAGAACATTTTGTTGGTTTGTGTATTTTATATATAGGATGCAGGTGCAAAACTTGGTCTTGTGAGAGATTATGGTTGCTTCCTATAATAATGTTGACCTGTTTACTTATCCTGACTTAAATTACTCTAGATGCTAGAAGCTGCAGGTCTCTTGGTAAATTAACACCTGCTGCCTAACAAGTGGGGATTAAGCAAAGAGGTACTTTGTCCTCAGCCCTAAATCTGAGAATTTATTTAACTCCTTGTGAGCTAGGGTGAGTTACTCACAGGAAGAGATACAGGAACAGATAAAATAGATACTTTTAAAAATATTCTATTCTTTCTAAGGGAAAGTAACAGTAAAATTTAGAAAATAAAAAATCAGATGATATGCCCTCTTAATTTCTAAGTTGCTTTCCTAATTTCTAAATAACTCTGCTTTCTTAATTTCTAAGTTACTCTACTCTTTACAGTTTTAAGTCACTCTACTCTGCTGCTTCTTCCAATTGTTCTCCGTTCTTTATGTGTTTTCTGAGAATACTTGAACACATGATATTCCAATTATCAATAAGTTCACCAAAGTTTAAATATAAATTCAAATCATAAATTGAATAAGAAGATTACAGAAGAGATGTTTACATGTGTTTCCATTAGCTAGACATTAATTATCAATAAGTAGCTCCATAGGTTCATTGAGAGTCTAAAACTATAATTACTGAGGTTTTGTATAGATAAGCCCAGTCAGTATTCTATCTTCTGTCATTGCACTTACGATAAATCATTCCCTTTGGTTAAGAGTTTTATTAACACTGACATGTGAAGACTGGCAGAGTTCTTCCTTGAGTTTCCATATGAGAAAGGACTTTAATAGCAATCTTATTATAAACGGTTTAATAATTACTATTCTAATTTAAGGAATTCTTAGAGAATCATCATTAGCAATGAAGAAATCATATGTTTGTCTATATAGCGTGATTATAAGACAGTTCATCTTCATTGATCTGCAAAACATTCTGTCCAGTATATTGGGCTAGTGCCCAGATATCATATAATATTAATTTTATAAGGATAGGTGTCTTAGTCAGGGTTTCTATTCCTGCACAAACATCATGACCAACATGCAAGTTGGGGAGGAAAGGGTTTATTGAGCTTACATTTCCATGCTGCTGTTTTTCAGGAAAGGAAGTCAGGACTGGAACTCAAGCAGGTCAAAGAGCAGGAGCTGATGCAGAGGCCATGGAGGAATGCTGCTTACTGGCTTGCTTGCTTGGCTTGCTTAGCCTGCCTTCTTATAGAACCCAAGACTACCAGCCCACAGATGGTACCACCCACAAGGGGCCCTCCCTCCTTGATCACTAATTGAGAAAATGCCTTACCTCTGAATCTCATGGAGGAATTTTCTCAACTAAACTCCTTTCTCTATGATAACTTCAGCTTGTGTCAAGTTGACACACAAAACTAGCCAGTACAATAGGAAAGGCTTATCAGCTGCAGGAATGAATGCCTGATATGTGTCTCTTGGGCCTTGACTCCAAAGACTCATTCATAATAATTCCACGCTGAAACGTCTCTGGAAGATCACTTGCTTGAATTTACTCATTTTTAGATGGCTCTTGACAATATAGTATTTTAATACAACAGTGAAAAGATTAATTTCTATGTGTATCTCCCAATGTTAGTATACAAATTTATGAGCCCTGTTTACTAATTCAGGAGACATTCACTTAAAAGATAAATAGATTATAAGTGTTCCATTCATATGTGTGTGTGTGTGTGTGTGTGTGTGTGTGTGTGTGCATTTTAGTATAATAGGAGAATATCTATGGATTATATATCTTGAGCCCTCCTGTACCTGAATTTTATCTTGGATTCAAATAAATGGGGAACATTCAATAGATTTTAAGGTAGGAGAAACCAACCAGAGTTAGTATAACATTTACCCTGTTTCTAATATTTCAGGGTTTTGACAGTGGCTACATTCACTTAGACTTGCACTTGTCACAATTTAAAACTTTATCTGTATTCTACTAAAAGACTTTCCATTATTTTACATTCAGTATTGGATATATAACAAAAAAATCATGAGGCAAAATTTATTAATAAAAGACAAATAATGTTACCATTCAAAATGTTTATGCTAGATGGTTTATTCCTCTTGTTATAATTAAATTTTACTGTTCTCAAACTCACACACACACAAATGTGTATTTATTGTCTCTTCACTATGAAGAAATGAAAAGCATGGTTCATGTGCAAGATCTGGTTAAGACTATTTCTGAACGATGAAAGAGAAAGACTAAAATTGATAGAACAAGGGGTGAACTTGGCCAGTTATAGTAACATATATGTATATGAATGAATACTTGTAATCTACTTACTAGTTAACTGAACATTTATTATATTTTATGTTGTCAATTAACTTTAATTTTGGAGGGGACATTCAAATCATGATAGCAAGTTTTAAGAAAAGCAAGAAGTGACACATAAATATGGACATAGTTAAAGGATTACTAGGAGAGAAACTATATAATAGAGACATTTAAGATAGCTGCAATGAGATAAATTGAACTAATGCTAAATTTTGTATACCATGAGGGCAATGCAAGAATGGAAATCAGGAACCAAGTATCTATATCGTATCATTTTAATTTTTATTTTTAATTTGTTGCTATTGATACAAGTTTGCAAAGCTTAAACATGGCTTTTTTGGTAATGCATCCTATTGATTATAGTTTTCATGGTTCATACTCTTGGGATACAGAGCAGGGTAGAGAAGCATAGAGAGTGCTTCTCTCTACACTAACAAATTGAAAATATCCAATATGCAATGTTTTCCATTATTTCTGTTTAGCATATGCTTGATCTATTTATATTATTCATCTAATACTACTTACATTCCTATAGATGTCTCAAAACTCAAACTCACAGATTATGACATACTTTTTCCTACAGTTAACCTCAAAAATTTTCCCACTTTTAATTCCACATCTCTTAGAGTTGTTTATCTAAGATGTAAGTTAAGTCACACATAATCCCTCTTCAAAAGTCTCATATACTTCCCTATCCATTTCAGTGTAGAAAAAATTTAAATTGCTTTTATTTAACTTGCTTTACTCTTAACTTCTCATGAAGCTCAATTTCTATAGAAGATGCTTCAGTACAGAAAAGATTTATTTTGCAATGCACATTTATAGCTTGAAATACTTAAGTCAATTACATGCTTTGGCCTGGGCAGGGCACCTCTGCTCTTAAAACCTCTTAGTTTTATCCACCATCATCTCATAAAGTCATCTACTTCAAAGATATTATGTACTAAGACCATTTATGAAATGCTTTAGTTAAGTATTATCTAGTCAAAGTACTAAAAATTCATGAGTAATAACTACTTCCATTCCAAAAGAAATAATATACATTTTTTAAGAATATTTTCCCTACGATTAAGTCAATTATTGGCTGTATTCTTGCATAAGTTTATGTATTTATTTAAAGAGAGATATTTGCATTATGTAGGAACTCTAAAAGATTTCAGTACATCTCAGACTTAGATTAAAAATTTTGCCTAAGACAAGTTCTGTATTTATCCTTGAAATATTATATGTTTTGCTTAGCTCTTTAAGCTGAGAGGGAACCTTCTGCTATGTATGAGATATAATTATCTGAAAGTAACAAAATTTAGTTTAATATATGCAAGAAAACTTAAAAAGTCATTTCTTCAATTGTTAGAATATTGTCATTTAATACAACTTTGACTCACATAATCCAAATGTTTAAAAGTTCTTTTTCTCTAGAACACATTTATCTTGTTAGACTTCTTCATGCAGGAACTCTCAGGAGACACAGATTATTGTGGCTGGTGTTATAGATTCTTCTTTGAGGGACTTAAGAAACAATGAAGAGCAATATCAAAATGTATTGAATTATTTGTCAAGTCTGAATATGCTATTTTATATATCCTTTTATCATAATAGAAGTTGTACTCTTGGTTACACAAAATTCAAGAAGTAAAGAATAGAATTTTGTAGAAAATTTAAGGAATGTTTTATTTCACATAAAAAAGAGTTCAAAAATATATCACAGGGTCAGAAGAAATGGCTCAATAGTTAAAGAGTATATATTGCTATCCTTGAGGATCTGAATTCAGTTCCTAACACCCATGCCATGTGGCTAGCAACTCCCTATAACTCCAGAAGATGTGGAGATACCCTTCTATTTCTGTGTCAGCCTGTGTGGTGGTTTGAATGTTCTTGGTCAATTAGAAGGTATAGCTTTGTTAGAGAAAGTATGTCATGGTGGGTGTGGGCTTAGAGACCTTCCTCCTAGCTATGTGGAAACCAGTATTCTCTTGTTTGTGTTCAGAACAAGATGTAGAACTCTCAGATCCCCTGCAACATGCCTGCGTGGGGGCTGCCACCCTTTCTGCCTTGATGATAATGGACTGAACCTATGAACCTGAAAGCAAGCAGCCCCAATGAAATATTCTGCTTTATAAGAGTTTCCTTGAGCATGGCAATGGAAACCGTAATTAAGACAGCCTGTATTCACAAGTGCATACCTATATATAGATACATAGATATACAAACATACAAATACAAACATGCATTTGCATGCATGGACTTGTGCATACATGTGCAAACATATATGCATGGGCCAAAGGACACAGACATAGAGGGGGTGAGGGAGAGGGAGAGAGGAGAACTCAAATAAAATTAAGCTCCTTTCCCTATTTTTTCCTTTTTTAAAATTTTCTTATACTTTTTCTCATATTATTTACCATCTTCTAATTCCTCCCAGATCCTCCATCCTACCCATTCAACTTTATCTTCTTTCTCTTTCCCTACCCTTGCAACTGTTATGTCTTTTTTTTCCACTTAGGACCAGAAACAAAAAAGCATGAGCATCAAGCCTACACTAGTTTATGACTGATATACCAAGTGTTTCTACATTACAGAAAATGGATTTTCTTTCTTTTCAGTGCTACTCACTGTAAATGGCTCCTTAGCTAGAAGTGGGAATTCATGTTACATTCCCCTTACCCATGCTGATATTTTGTCTGGCTTATACTTGTATAGATCTTATGCATGCTCTCATAATATAGGTGAGTTCATGTGTATTGTAGTCCTGTTGTGTGTGGAAAGTAATGGTTTCTTGAAGTCATTGATCACCTCTGGTTCTTAGAATCTTTGACATTCTTATAAATATATATCACTGAGCCTTTAGGGGTGGAGTATTAAAAATACATCACATTTAGGTCTGAGTACTCCAAAGTAACTCTGTATACATATTGTATAGGTACAGGCTCTGTGTTAATTCTCATTTTCTGTAAGAAGAAACATCTCTGATGGTGGTTGAGCAATTTTCTGGATATAGCAATATGTAATTAGGAGTTGTTTATTGCTTGTTTGTTTAGCAAAATAATAGTAGTAAAATTTGCACTAGAGCCCATGATATATCTATTCTTGAGTTCTTGCCATTATTAACAGTGTTAAGTATGGCTTTTAGCTCACAGCAATTCATAAATTCAATTAAAATGTGACTGTCGACTCCCATAATATTCATTCCACTATTGAACTAGTGGGAATCAGGTGCAGTGAAGTCACTATTGTAGATCACAAATATTGTGCCTGGATGAGAATAATGAAGAGTAATCAGTAGAAGGGTGAAGCTTTAAGTTTTATGTGAGATCAATTTCTTCACATTGTACTCCATAAACATACACTGTCTTTAATAATGGCCTGTAAGCACATGGGGTCATGGTCTATGGAACACCTTTTGACAAACCAACAAAACAAAACAAAAGAAAGCAAAACAAAACAAAAAACCAAAAATGAAAACAAAACAAAACCAAAAAAAATATACAAACCATTCTTAATATTGGGGTTTTATTTTTTAGTAAGTACTGTTTAGAGTGCTATTTTATCCCCTAATATATGGTAACTCTATTTAAAATCGTTTAAAAATTCTGTCCAGGCAAAAGAGAAGTGCTCAAAGCCCAAAGATCTCCATATGTATTCTATGAAATGGCAAAAACAAGTAAGTGTCATAATTCAATACAAGTCCAATGTCTGAAAAACAGACAGAAGGATATAGTCTTCCAGTTCAAATAGAAGTTCAGAGGAAACAGGACAATACTTCTTTTCTATCTCCTATTAAGAAACTCTGCATCTTGTGACAGTTACTTTCTCATTTATGTTCATTGCTTCACTATCCATAATAGCCAAAAGTTAGAAATAGTTTAGATATCTATCAATAGATGAATTTAAAATAAAAATGTGGTACATTTACACCATGAAATACTATTCAGCTATTAAAAAATATAAAATTATTAACTGTACAGGATGGAGCTAGAAATAATCATCCTGAGTGTGGTAACTCAGTCACTGAAATATCAAAATTTCACATTTTCTTTTATATGTGAATGATACGTTTGGTTCTTTAGATATCTATAGTTTATTTAGAATAACATCTGAGGTTAGGTAGCGAGTAAGTAACCAAGTGAAAGGAGGGATCTTCCAATGAAGGAAAATATATAATTTAGTGTTATAAAAGAATAAAGAGGAAGTTGGTACGGGAGGATTAATGGGGATGTGGGGTGGGAAAGAAGGGTAGAGGGGGGAAGGTAAGTATGACAACTAACACTAAACGCCTTTTGAATAAAACAGTATGAATGGCTACTACTGTAGAATCTGCCTAAAATATAGACATATATGAAAGTAATCTAAATGGAGACACAATATATTTTGGGAGACAATACCCTTATTAGACTATCATATGCTATCAAAAGCACCTATCAAAATTCCCAGTACCAGCAATAAGTTACACATTTTGAGTCATTGACCAAAGATACCCTCAAACACTGTAGGCTACTACAAATTTTATTGGTTACCCTTGACACCATGCCTGTAAGACACTATTACTGAAGATACCATATAATTGTATCATCAAACATGGAGATATCAAGTTTGTATCAAGATAGAAGCTTCACTCCTACTCACTAGTATTAAAAACATGGAAGGTAATAGAGATGCTTTCAGAGAAGAGTAATTATCAGTATCATACAACTATGACTGTGTACTATAATAGTGGCCTGTCTGTATGGTAGTCCCACTAAAGCAACAGTAATATGAAAATTAGGGAAATAACCTAACACTTTTGGATTGGTTTAAAAGCCACTCCACTAAGATGGAACACATACCTTATATTCTTAATGGTAAGAATAATTTGAGACTAGATAGGTCATGGGCCCAAGGAAAATCAACTACTATTATTCTGCTAAATATATATAACCAGTAGATATGAATATGAAAGTTTCAGTGGAATATAGCTTGTACAGAATAAATATAGTCTATCCTTGCTTCTGGGAAAAATACGTAAATTAACATATGGAGTAAAATAGAGTATAGTGTCCATCTTACCTTGAGAAAGCATCATCCAATTCATTGAATAACTATGCTCCATTGGCTTATGTGTTTCAATACTTGGTTCTCAGTTGGTGACACCACTTTGGGAAATTTTGACCACTTTCTAAGACAATATATGCCTGGAGAAACTGAGTCAGTGATGTAGTGAGTTCTGAGTGTCATATGCCTGGCCTTTCTCTCTCTTTCAGGATTTATGTGCTTATAGTCCCATAGAGCTGCCTACCAGCAGCCAGGAAGTAGTGGGTGGCCTAAAGTACTGAGGCAAAATAATTCTTTCTCTCTTAAGTTGCTTCTTCTTAGGAGTTGGTCAAAGTGACAAGAAAGTAAGAAAGGTAACTAATACAGAAAAATGGTAACAAGAAATTGAACTAGAGCTGTGATTAGTTTTATCATGCTCTTTGGGGTGGGGTCTTTTTCAGGTAGTTGGAAGGAAACTATTGAAGATTTTGGAAGTCAGACTAGAGCATCACAAGAGTACTGTATGATGTTGATGATATATTGCAAGGGGAGCTCAGAACATTCCTAATGGAAATATAGATGGTAAAGTCATTCTTTGTGAGATTTCAGATTAGTTCAAGGAATATCACTATCACTAATTGATTCATGCATATGCATACTTGGTCTTCAGTCGCTGTGAATGTTTTGGGAAGTATACAATATCTAGCCTTGCTGGATGAAGTACGTATGTTGAGGCAAGCTTTGAGAGTTTCAGATGTCACCTGACTTTCAATTTGCTCTCTATGCTTCATGCTTATTGCTCAAGATTGCTCACACATTCTTGTTCTTTATGCCCTGCCTATTGCCTTCTTTCTCTGTCATGCCATTATAGACCCTAGCCATCTGGAACCACAATGGAAGGTAAACACTTTCACCTAAAAGTTGCTTTGTTCTTGGAATTTTATAAGAGAAACACATAAGTAACTAATACCAGAAGGCAAGCCTGCTTCTATGAAGGCACCAACCAGGTTGCTTTGGGAGGAATACATAAGACATTGAAATGCAAAACACAGCTCAATCTTAGTAGGGGCTTGGAAGACAGTAATATTCAGAAAACTGGGAACTATGGATCTCTAGAACAAATCAGAGGGCCTTCAGAGAGGAACAATATTAGCAACTAGGCTAGGGGTTCTTCTTGTCATAATTTGGCACAGAATCTGGCAGTCTTATATTGTCATAGGAATTTGCCTGAGACTAAATTTAAAAAACCAACCTACTATTTTCATTGAAAGAGGCTTTATCAAGACAATGTAATATTGAAACTGTGATGTAATTATTATTAATTAATGTTAGGTAGGTCTACAAAAAATCCATGTGGAACAGAAAGAAATACAAAATATATAATTTAATAAGAAATTGGAAACCAAAATCATTAATGTTGCAGACAAGACTTGTGTGAAAAAAAAAATCAAGGATATTAGCACCATTAAAGAAAGGTCTCCTGATAAGCAGTAGAGCAAATTCAAGGATGTTCTCAAGGTAAGACCTCCCCCAGCTTAAATGAAGTATTCATGGTCCATCCCTACCAGTCAGCAAAACTTACCAATGTTTTCCATATCAGGCTAGATTTGGGGACAGAAAGAATGTAAGGGTGAAGGGAGTGTTTATTCTTCTTCTGTGACTTCAGAAAGCTAACAATTCCAGGTGACATGTGGCAAGCAAATTCCTAATTGAAATCTCTAAAAGGGTAATAGCTTGTTAACACTTATTCTATGAAGCCGTGAAAATGAACTCTTGGTTGCAGTGAATGCAGAAAGATATCTGTGATGTAAGGACAATGAGATATCTGACAAATAGAGCTGTCTACACAGAGTAGAACTGATGCAGAGAATGACACATAATTCAGGTCACAAAACTGAGGGTGGGGTAAGATCCATCTAAGCTCTTTAAAATTCAAGTCCCTGGCGCTGGACATGGAAGCTTAACTTAGTGTTTGCCTTGCTGGAATTTAGTCTTGCCTTCATTTAGTATTTTTCCACAATGTACCGATTCCTCCCTTTTGTGATTGAAATGTATGTTATTCAGCATTATATGTTTGAAGTATGTAAATTGCATTTTGATTTTTATAAGGGGTTACAGTTAACTGATTACATGGATCTCAAATAATTTTGGTTTTGAATTTTTATGACTATGAGGATTTATGCAATGCTACTAAATATATTTTGCATTATGGTATGGTCATATGATTGTGGGTACCAGGGAGTAAAATATAGTTGGTTAATGAGAAATATCTTGTATACTCTCAGTCATTTGGCCATTTGGTCCCTAGTTGATGATGATGCTGTTTGGGAAAATTACAGAGTTGTAAACTTGCTTAGGAAGTATGTTTCTAGGAGACAGCCTGCTGACTTCCAATTTATGTTCTCTACTTTATATTTCTTCAAGATGTGAGATTCTTGTTTCTAACTCCATGCCTGCTGCCTCTCCCCTAAGTTTCTAGAGAAACAAGCTAAAATCACCTCCTTTTTAAAAAATATAAGATGCCTTGATTATGGTATTTTAATTACAACAGCAGAAAAGCAGCTACTACCTCTTATCAGAGAACATTGGACTGATATCAACACATGAGTGCATTTAGATTGAATGAGAAAAGAAAACAATCTATAGAGCCTGCAATATATAGGAGAATAAGAGTGCAGCATGCTTCCCTAAGCTCCATAAAGAGGACAAACAACATCAGCCTCCACTTGCCTACTGTTTGACAAGATTTTGCTGAGGAACTGACATGCAGAGAACTCTGTAAAGTCTCTCTCACTTTAGCTCAGTGGAGTTCTCAGTGCTGACGTGGCCTACTCAAATTTCCATTTCTACTTCAATCCATTTGTCTACCCACATTACCGTCTACCCTGTGTTTCCATTGTCTTTTAGTCTAGTGCCTCAATTCTGTGCCACTTATTGTAATATACATTGATTCTACAACAATGAGATCCACTTCAAGACTGATACATTGAAATTTAGCTTAACGGAATTTGTCTAGCACATTCAACCCTTGTTACTCTCTTTTCATCTGTATTTTTCTTCTCTTGTCTTCAGAAAGGCCTCTTCAATTTTCTTGAACTCTTGCTATAGCATTTTTCCCATTCGTAGAGATTCTTTAGTGTGTATATATTGTATGATTAAAAATTGATGGGATGATCATTAATATTAATAATTAAGATCAGTATTAAAGTAGTAATTTTGGCAACATGTAAGTATTAGTGGCACATTGCCTACATGAAAAACTGCAGCTGCTGAAACCAACAAACCTCAAGAAATTATTTTTGTGGCACACAGTTAAAACTCATAGAAAAACACAAACATCATCATCTATTTTTCTGACATGGTAAATGCACAACTCTAACAAAGCAGTATATTATTTATTTATGGTCCTTTCCTACCTCTTTCTCTCTCCTGCTCTGTCCTTCCACTGTAACTAACTTGATGAACCCTTAGAATGTCAATATGGAACTTCCTTGATAGAATATGAGGATATTGTAAAGAGACATTTGGTTCTTTCCAGTTGGTTACCAGATTATTTTAAGGAAGATTCCCAAGAAAGCAAGTTTCCCTAGGAAAATTATCATAAGGAAAAGAAAATTCTGGGGACTTGGTTCAAACCAGAGATGCTTATTTCCTGGAAAGTTCACACTGTTCTTTCAACTTCTCAGACTAATGCATAAAAGAGACTGGTGACTAATGGGTCAATGTTTGGTTGGAGAAAACATGCCTTGACCTCTACTGCTTGCTTATGTATGTCATGTTCTTCATTTAACCTAAATTTTATCTTATGATCCTAAAAATGGACTAGAGAGTAAGTTTGGATATCGTTATTTCTGTTTATTATGAATAAATGCTATTCCTGTATCTTGCACTATTACATGTCTAATTACTTAATCTATTGAGCATTGGTGGGTAAACCTAGATTGTGAGGGATGCCATGGTCCAATATCTAAAAAAAATTACTCTGGTAAGACTCCTACTCCTCTTCTTCCACCGAAAAGCTCCCCATCTGATTTCAACCAGAATAACCAGGTGTGAAAGACATATGATGAATGATAACTGGCAGTTCTGTTCAAATGAACATAGCCCTTGCTAAACATGGCTTTCTCAACATTTAGTAAGTGAAGAGAAGTGGCAAAACAAGAACCAGCTGTCTCAATCTTTCGTGGGTGTGTGTGTGTGTGTGTGTGTGCACATGCGCACACGTGCATGCATATAAGGCCTGGACTGTTGCCTTTCCATTATTGTTACTTAATGAGTGCTTCATTAAACTGTCCTATCAGTTTACCTAAATGTGTTTCTACTGCTAGAAATAGCTCATAAATTATACTTATAGTTTACAGTTTACTTTGTTCCTGTCACTTTGATAAATACACCTTTATTTCCCCTTCTCTTCCTCTCAAACATATATTGCCTGTCTCGTGGTTCCCTTTAACATAAACACACACACATACAAACAGACACATACAGACACAGAGCAGTTTGCATCATTCGTGCTGCCAATATCAGCATCATGTAGACTATGCCAAAGAGTTGGGTTTTTTTGAGATGTGTCTGTTGTACCTGACTATCCTCTGAACTACGCTGCCTCTGTCTTATGGAATTAAGCAAGGATCTCTCTCAAAATATTGTCATGGCCAGGTCACTGACTTTTGAGTTTACTCATAGAAGGAGCATATGAGAAGGTTATGGGATTCGCACCTGAGTACAGCCACCTCTCTTAAGCAGTTGTATGCAGTTATGTTTAATTACACATGCCTTGAGATAACAGAGAAGGGCTATAGTATACAGGTATGGAAGATATGAGGGGAGGAAGTTCCATGTACACAGCTATTGGGGGAGTCATCATTCATGTTTGGTGCAGACTGGTTAGTGTGGCTACTTTAAGTCCAGCCATGCTTCTGCTAATAACCTACTACCCATTGCTCTATAAGTAACCTTTAAAAAAATCCCTTTGTTTTCTAGGGTGAACTTTGGTGACATCTTTTCAGACTGTGGGAGGAAGGATAAATGTTTAGATCCTCTCCAGGGAAGGAATTTTAGCAAAATTATGTTGAGTTCTTTTTCCCACATTCCTAATGGAATGAATCTAAGAGGTAGCCTACTCTAACAGGAACTCTTTGGTCAAGCACTAAAATCAATTTGCAGTTTTATGAACTGTAACCTTCAAAAAATAAGATCTGTTCTCAATGTTCCCTTTCCATTGTGCCAGTGTGGAATGCTGTGTTTAATCTTTATTACTCCTGAAATTTTTTATGTCAAGCAAGGTAAAACAGACTAAGACTTTCTCTCAGTGATAATGCTAAATATATAAAAGAAAAGAAAATTTTCTAAAACCCTGTCACATGTCATATAACTATAAAACCATGGAAAAATTGGTGAAGGTCATGTCAAATTGATATAAGTGCTAATTTGAACAGGATCACATAGCCAAACAATATTCTCTCAAAGCACATTTAGAATATTAAATTCATTTTTATTTAGTTACATAATAATATTAAAATAATTTTAACTCCCTCCAAAATTAAAAAACTCATTGTGTTAAAACTGTACAAACAAAATGAAAGAATATTAAATTATTTTTTTATTTCTGACATAAACAAATCATAGGGTTAAAAAACAAATAAAGTAAAAAAAGCATGCCTCCTTATAAAATTAGCACAGATTATCAACACTAAAAGAATAATAAAATTATAAGTTATTTGTATCCTCCAAAGAATCTACACAAAGACCATCAAAATATCCTGAATTTTTCAAGTGTGAAAAAAATATGTGCTTCTGATAAACATGAAAATACCAGCAGTGATCTTCTCTATAAAAAAATGTATCTAGCTCTGAATCTAAGTGACAGTCTTTGGCCAATGTTGAACTGCATCATAAATACATCATCAAAGAAAAGAAAGAGACCAAAACTGTTTCCGATTATGAAATATGGAAACATTTACCAAAAAAAAAAAAAAAAACAGGATCCTTAAACAAATATGTTTTACTTAAGGATAAGCTTGTGTGTATCTATTTATTGAAAATGAACAAGAAATAATACCATGGGAATACATTTTATCTGTTTCATTGCTGCCTGTTGGTGCTTTAAGGAAACGCCATAGAAGACTCTCATCTCTCAACTATCATATTTAAATCCGTTTACAAAGGTGCCTGAATAGTTATGGAAGCTTTTCATCAGAGCTTTGAATTTCAAAAGGAGTGATGATTCTGGAGGAGCTGGAGGAAGGCAAAGAACAGGACCAAAATATATTATATGAAAAAAATAAATTAAAAAAAAATAAAAAAAACAGAAGGAAAAATGTTGAGTTAAAAAGAAAATGAAACTCACTGATGAAAATCTGTGAAGCCATTCTGAGCAGTGGAGAACACTCACTAAGAGTAGTAATGAGAAATCAAATGGTTTGCGATGTATTTATAAAAAGATAAAGAGATATGAGAATATGGAAAATATGTTCTATGGGGATATGGTGAGGTGTGGGGGAAGGGAGTGCCTCAGTGGACCCATGCTGAAGCATCCTTTCCCCCTGAAGAACCAGCCACACCATGGTATAAAATAGAATAGAGTTTATTCAGGGCACGGGGAGGGGAGTTAAGAGGCAGAGAGAGTAGAGAAGTAGATGCCAGCCATGACCACATGGAAAGAGAGAAGGGAAGGGAATGGGGAGAGTAGGGGAGCAAGGAGGAGCAAAAGAGCAAGAGACCAAAAGAGATACAGAGAGAGGAGGGGGCAAGTAGCCCCTTTTATAGTGGGTCAGGCCTACCTGGCTGTTGGCAGGCAACTGTAGGGAGGAGCATACCTGGCTGTTGCCAGGTAACTGTGGGGTGGAGTTTAGACAGAATGTGACCAGTTTGGGGTTTCCTAGATACTTCCTTGGAGGAGTTAGATGTAGTTATTTATGATTGCTGGGCCATGCCAGGTATTCAGTGGAGTTGTAAAACATAGAACAATATGAAGAGAAGATTTTCAAAGACCACATGCCGACTTATCTTTTTTGTTGGTTTTAAGGAAGACACAAAAACAAATCATTGTGAGATTATATTGAACAGTATGGGAAATTTTAAGTTACTTAAATCATGACAGATTGATTGAGGGAAGAAAAGGTCTATACTTTTTTTATACTATGATGACTAACATTTCATGAAAAATATTGTTATTCCAGAAATATCATAAAATAAATTTCTATACCTGTGAAGAAAAGTTCTGGGAAATTAAGATGTCTCATGTTTCATCTAAACCAAATGCTTCTGAATACATTGCTGGTGGTTGTGGAGGTTACTTTAGTAACAATGATAATTTTGTTCATGAAGAAAACATCAATGGTCTTAGTGGCTTTAGTGAAAGTTATGAGGGTAATAGATATGGTAGCAGTAGGGAAGGATTCAATTAATTTGGTAATGAGGTACACAGTTTTCAAGAAGATAGATGGTATGTTTTGTAAAGATGCAGGTATGTTTTGTAGAGTGTGATATAGTGCAGAGGTAGGAGGGCGCCCTTCAGAGGGACCATGTCAAGGTATCCCTCCCCCCTCAACATGCCAGTCATACTATGGGTGTAGTATAGAATAGAGTTTATTTGGAGGCATGGGAAGGGGAGGTGAAAAGGGAGTAGAGGCAGAGAGAGTGAGGGGGAGAGGGAGAAACAAAGAAAAAGGTCAGGTAGGAATACACTGGGGGGAGGAACGGATGAGGGAGATCAAAGTGGGTCAGAGAGGGGAGGGTCAGAGATGGAGGGAAAAACCAAACCTTTTTATAGAAAGTCAGGCCTATATGGCTTTTGCTAGGTAACTGTTGGGTGGAGCCTAGAAGGATGCTAATATTCCTCCATTTTGGTTTTTATGTTTTTTTAATATAAAGAAAAATCTAGAGAGAGGTGATGGTAAAACAGGAACAGGAACTGACTTTGGGAAGATGTGTCTCTGGGAAACCTAAAAGAATGGAGATGAGAATGTTGGTCAAGTCTTAGGAGAATTGCCTTTTTTTTTCCTGTCCAGGGTCTGTGAAGCCATCTGTGGGTAGAAAGATGCAGGTCTAGAAGAAGCAGGTATGTCTGTGAGAGTAGGCTAGAACATTTGTGGGTTGCTTCTCTGGAGCTGTCCTGGATGTAGCTTTTGAGTAAATGCCTGGACTTGATAAGATGGGAAGCACATATACACTTTAGAAGCAGAAAATGCACTTAATTAAGTAGGTTTGCAAGAAACCCTTTTCCTTAGGTATACATTTGAAACCCTTAGGTCTTGGCTGTTTTGATGAGAGAAGTCCTGAAACCAGAGAACAGGAAAGGAATCCCACCCTCTAAAATAGGTAACAGGTAGAAAATTAGAATATTGATTGGCAGGTGTACTTATCCAGAGGGAGTCTGTTTGGTTCATGAGAGGTAGATCTGAGTGTTTATCCTGAAGCTTATCAGTTTATAAAAGACATGAATTCATTAACAGCATGAACAGTCTTTAAAATAAATAAATAAAAATAAAGCAAATTTAGGAAAGACAAAACCTTTTGTGGAGCAGAAGTAACAAGAAGGGCATTTTTCCTTCTGTGTAGGAGACTGATGATACATAAATTTAGTATAATGAGAAACATTTTTAAATCAACATTTAAAAGACAATCAAAGGAAACTCAAAAATTTTGACGACCTTGTAAATATGATAGATTATCATATAGTTTGCATCAGAAACACTTTAAGTCTATGATTAAAGACAACTAAAGGAAACTGAACTTGTGATTATAATAAGTTGGATCATAGAGTGGAATTTTTCATTAGAGTTAGCCTAGTTTATAAGAACTCCATTGGTTGATGTTAGGAATTTAAACTCTTGAAGTCTCAATATCACACTGGAATAGCAAGGGGAAGAAATATTATGCATTTAGTCACTAGAAACTGAGTTTAGATAAGAAAGCAATGAAAGCTTACATCTGTGAAATGTTATATCTGAACTTGTGCATCCTTTATCATGAAGCTCTGACTTTTTGATAGGAGGTATGGTAGTCTTAACTAGTTAACAAATTGAGCTAATAGGTTAATGGATTATCTTGGGGTAAGGAGCTAATGGTCTGTTTTTTATCTTTCAAGGGATAGTTAGACTGGCTGTCAAAGTAATCAGAAATCTGGGAAGAAAACATTATAATCTAGATGTCATACATTAATTAAAATAGAAGAGGTCCACTACCTAAACAGTTTTTCCAGGTCTCTGTGGTCTCCATCACAACTCGGGCAGCTGTAGAAAATGTGAACCTGCCAGTTCATAAATCTGAGACACAGCTCCAAATGATGTGTTTTGTAAAGCCAAGAATATGTTTTGTAGCCCTTCCTGTGGTGAGGTGGGAGAGGTTAAGTCAGCAGGCCTATGTATGCCAAGGCATCCGTCCCCTGCTGAGGTACTACCATATGATGGGTGAAGTATACAATAGAATTTATTAGGAGCATGGGAAGGGGTGTTGAGAAAGGTGCAGAGTCAGAGAAAGACAGGAGACACACACACACACACAGAGAGAGAGAGAGAGAGAGAGAGAGAGAGAGAGAGAGAGAGAGAGAGAGAGA